>JARHVA010002404.1:1245000-1345000 GCA_037957365.1 Torreya grandis
AAAAATTATAAAAATTTGGCATGTAGTAATAAGTAATAATAGAAGATACATGATATAAATCTTGAAATCACACATAATAATTTTTTTTGTGATACCAATCATGACACCAAGATCAACAACAATGAGGTATTAACCACACATATTCACACAATATTATTATCATAAAGCACATAATCACTCAAGATGCGACTCAAATCACATTCAGCTCTAACCTAATATGGAAAACATGGAATATAAGATCCTCACACAATAGATGTATGATGTGACAAAACATAATCAATTCAAACATTGAGACACACATGATAGAGCACATCAATCATCACATAATGTAATAATAAATATCATAAAATACACATGGAGAGATCAATGTTAGTCCATATAATCAATTAGGGTCATCATCAAATATAAAAAATAACAATATTCATATGGAATAACACCCTAAATGGTATACAAAAAATAAAGTCATGTATAAACTATCTATCTCAATATAATAAATGGAATGGTCAAAGAAAGATATAACCTATAATGTGTACCAACATTCCCTTAGTATAAACATGACCCTATTGTATAAAGGTATCCCTTGGGTGTAAATAATGTCCCACATTGATATGTCCATGAATCATATGTTACCTATATGTTATACATCCCAATTATATATACCTTGAAAAACATGTGCATAGAAAATAAATATGTAATTCATTGTGTGTATAATAAAAGTCATCAATCAATCATGTAACTAAAATATCATGTGATATATAAGTCCTAATTTTGTATCTATTTAATACTTTAATTATTTGAATTTTTATTTTTTATTTTTTATTTAAATATTTTGAATCAATTGTTTTCAAATTAACCAATGTTTTTAGTGTAATTTATATTGATACCCTAACCCTAATTAAGAAATAAAATTTTGTAAAAATTTAGACAATAAAGTACATAAATCAAACATATAGTTGAATTATAAAACTGAAATCGATTTGAAAATCACACTTGTTATATATGGAAATTAAAATAAAGGATGAGTTACTTATCAATTAAATGTAATGTGTAGTATTGATATAGGTGGAAGGATATACAAATGAATATGAATCACTTGATACAATTTTCAGATATTTTTTCACATCTAGATAGTAATGTTAACATCAAGTCAATAACATCCACTACTATGTTATGATCTAGACTATTTTTTCCCTAAATTTTTTCTTCTCAATATCATACATGTAGATGCATATTTTTATGCTTCAACTCTATGTGTGATCTTGAAGTCTGATCATATGCCTAACACCCAAAAATTCAACTCCTTAATCCAAAACCCTAGGTCCACTAGTGAGTATACAAAATCTATAAAAAATGGGAAGTGTAATGGATTGAGTTAGGGTAAATTTTAGTGGTGAATATTCATTAATTCACAAATATTTAGTTTTTAGTAAATTTTATTTGGTAATTTTTTGGGAGTAATGCATAGGACCCATTCACCTAAATTGTTGGGATGCAAATTTTTTTAGGGGTCAACTCACCAATCATTTATAATAATTATGGGAGAATCCATATAATTTTACTTATATATAGTACATATATATTTTAATTCACTTCAAATAAATATCAAATTTAAAAAAAAATCATCTCAATTTGACTTTGTATACAAAAGTTATAGCCATGGTGTTGTCTCTTGATAACATCATGATGTTGTCACTCGGTAGCATGTTGTCACTCGATACCATGTTGTCACTAAAAATCATGATGTAACTTAGAAAAATTATATCACATGACATAGTGTCAAAATATTACATATTTTTATTATGTGACATATTGCTATCATGTGACATGTACAATTATCCATCTACACAATTAAAACATATAGACTATGGGATAAATTAAAAAATAGTATAAAAAACTTTTTTAAACTTTAATATTATTGCATATTTGGATTCCTCTCAAATATCTATGAAATTTAAAAAAAAATAATCTAAATATGAGTCTATATGAAAAATTTATGGATTCCAAAAGTTGGTGCTCTATTCTAGTACATTACGCTATTGTGTGATGGCACTATGTCACGCGATGACAATATGTCATGTGATGGTATAATGTCATGTGATAGCATGAAAAAATTTAGATTCATATTTAAAAGTTATAGAATTTAAAAAATATATCAAATAGTTTTTGTATGAAAAACTTATGGCCTCCAAAAGTTGGTGTTGAGTTGCTGTGCATTATGCTGACAAGCATAATGCACTGCAACTCAGCACTTTCTAGCATAATGCATTACAACTCAACACCAAATTCTATAGGCCTTAAATTTTGCATACAAAAATGATTTGAGACAAATTTTTTTAATTGTATAACTTTTAAAGATAAATCTAAATTTTTTATGCTGTCACATGATATTATGCCATCATGTGACATATTGTCGTCACATGACATAGTACCATCATGTGAAAGTGTAATGCACTTCAATGGAGCACCAAATTTTAGAGGTCATAATATTCTCATACAGACTTAGTTTTAGATTTTTTTTTTATAAAAATTTCATATATATTTGAGAGGAGTAAAAATATGTAATAATATTAAATTTTAGAAAAGTTTTTTATATTCTTTTTTATTTTATTCCATAACCTATATGTTTTAATTATGTAGATGGATGATTGTACACAAAACTTAAGAAGGAATTTTTTTTTTTAAATTTTAATATTAGTCAGGGATAAGAATTGGATTTTCCTAAATAAACCTAAGGGGGTTTATGATATAGTATCATAAAATGAACCTTGGATTGAGTCCCAATAAATCCATTGATGATTGACCATTGCTTATGTAGCTAATAATTTGAATAGGGATATCAATCCATACATATTTATTCCCATTAATATTAATTGGAAATTGTTCTCATTTTCTATATGAATGCACCTAGTGATCTAGGTTTTGAAACTTGACAATATTCTATTAACTTGTATTCTTATTGCTCTTAGTGATTGATTTGAAATTTTGGGAAAATATGGAAGTTTTTTTCAATGTACAATAGTGTATAGATGTATGATAGATAATTTACATGTGTCCTATAATTATACACTTGATTTATGTTTTTATACTTCTATTTAGGTAATTTATCATGCTGATAGCATGTAAGGAAGATGGGGTGTTGGGTTTTGTTCTTTAGCTTTGCATAACTAAATATCAGTTACCTACTTAATATAAGGAAGTTACCAACAATATTTTAAATTGGCATATCACATGAGAGGTAACCTTACATACTCACCCTAGGTTCATATAAATGAATGATCCCTATTGATTCTACCACGTGATGGTGTTTAGTTAAGATCTATCCTACTTAAGCACTTAGGTTATTATATTTAACCATTGTCACTATTATCATTATTCTAGAGTTAGCCATTTGATCAATCCATACATTGAATATGACTATTGTTATCAAAGAAAAGTTAACACTATAGAGATCAATACATCACAATTTGAAAATAAGAATCGATTCTATTTTTTCCATTTAATAAGGCTACAAAGTTACAATGTCATTACAAAATCTCTTCAGATCTGTATATTGATAACTATTCCACACATCCAACAATATCAACTCTAGTTATAATATCTCTAACCATTCCAACTTATATAATCCATTTTTAAATATTCTAAGGGGTATTTATACACAAGCGTACCCCTGACTTTAGTTTTATCATTAATATGAAGTGATGACTAACCAATGACCATTAATAATAATGACTCTTAGAAAGCTATTATAATGAATTCCTATTAAGTTGTTGTATACCCTATTTGTGATTTATCTTCATTTCATGTTCCTCTTCTTTTATAGGTCAATGCTAGAGTTATGATCCCATTAATCTTCATTACTTTTACGAACTCCGTTGTAACTACCTCTACTTCATGTGCCCTTATCTTGGTCTTATGATTTTGGGAGTCCTATTATTATGCTCTTCATTCTCTATTTACTTATATTTTATGAATCACCCTTCCATTCCAATATCTTCCACATTATTCTTCAATCTTTTTATCTTTCACACCATCTTCTTTCATTCCATGATCTAACTATACCTAGGTCTCCTATGTCATTCTCATGCCTTTATGATCCTACACCATGTCTATGTTATCAAAATACTTAGAATGTTATATTAAAAAATTTAGGTCCAAAATCACCCCATACTAATCTAATAGTTCATGTTAGACTATGTTGTAATTTCCTCGGTTGTCAAAAATGCAATATTTGCCTATTATACTTAGCACTTGAGTTTTTCCCAATGGTTTAAGACTATCTATAGAGTGGAAGTAATAACTTCCACTTGACCTTTTAATATCTCTAATTATTAAATATGCTCCAAAAATTTAGCAGCGTAAGTTGTTGATAAGTGACAACCTTGTGGGCATCTTTGAGGGACTCAAATTCATCCAAAACCTACCCTCAAAGTGATGAGAAACTAACATTCGACTCTTGTCATTGGGTGCATATTTTCTTTTCCATCTCTTTAATGTCTTGGAAAACCTTAGCACATTGGGCCCTATATGTTATGCCTAGGGCATTCTCAACTAGTTAGTAACATGATTGTTCTTCAGGGAGTAGTTTTGCTTCCAAAAATTTACCCAATCATGTTAGGCTTACTAAAACCCCATCTGTGTTTAGAATGTTGTCTCGTAGTTGATTCAAAAAGATACATCAGACCTCCATGGCCTATATGAACTATTGAGTTGCCCAAATTTTCTCCTTTATAAGATCCACTTATTTCTAACATTTCTTCAATAGAAGGTCCATGAGTGTCTCTAGTTTATTTATGGCTTCTCCAATCACAAAAATGGCATCTATAAGCATCAAATCACTTCTCAAAATTATTTGACAAAGGTCCAAATTCCTAAGTCATGCCAACTTGGTTGAATTAAGTTAGTACTTAAGTTATTTAATTTATACTTTAGATTTCACCTTTCTTCATGCTTATCTCTATACATTAGAATGAATTTTTGGTGTTTGTCATAGATCTGGTTCATGTCATGGTTGTTAATAATATATTACCTATAAAATTATATGGTAAACTTGATTAGTGTCACACCCACTTACAGTGGACAATGTTTGAGAATTGATAATGTTGTCATGGTGATGTCATGGAGGTGTCTTAGTGAGTGGATGAAGTGCTTTGATAGCCTAAGTAATAATGATAAAGTGTGTAATGTGATTATCCTAATGTGATTAAAGGAGGTTTGGTTAATCTTCAATTTTGGCTTGATTAAAGACATTCAGGGATGATTATGGTGATCTTATCATGTGAAATGGGTCCTTTAAATGGTCAAAGATGATTGGAGATATTGTGTGCATGAGAGGATTTCATATGCTAGTCCATAGTTTTCATCTAGATAGTTTGGGTTTAGTGGCAAAAAATCTAAGTAGGCATTTTTAATAGTGTTTTCTATGTTCAAATAGAGTCAAGTAATAATGTTGATGATTTTATAATTTGCATGCATTGAGATTTTAGGAGGAAATGGTCACATGGGTTTGTTTATTATTATTCCTAGTCCTTATGTGTTAAATCTCAAGTCATGTGCCTAAACACAATGAAAGATATGTGGGTGAAAAGTTGGGCTTCCAAGAATTTTGATAGTGTTTTCCCATACATATCTAAATTTTCAATGTGGAAGGAAGAGATGAGTAATAATTTTTATAGTGGCATATCTCACATGTGTGGATGTTTTAGGAGAAGGTGATCATATGGGTTTTGTTAGTTTTGTACCTATTAGTTTTGTGCTAAATTTTAGGTCATGTGTTGAAGTGCATTAAAAGATATACATGTTTAAACTTGGCCTTCTAGAAACATTTTTGACATAGTTGGCTCTATGGCATAAAAATCTAAGTGAGCATTTAAATGTCATTATATCTCACACATGTGAGCATTCTAGGAGTAGTTTGTCACATAGTTGGATTCTCCTATGTGAGGAGATCATATGGTCCAAATTTGAGAACATGGAAGTGAGTGAGGTAAAAAATATGAATGTGAAAATTTGTCCTTCAAGGTAGATAAATAAGGTTCCCATAGTAAAATTTTCACAAGTTAAAGTTTGAGAAACATTGATGGTGTGCACTGCTACAAGAAATTAGGAAGCAATGGGATGGTGCCAAAGTGTTCAATGTTTAACATTGAGTAAAGATAAAGATCAAGCTTCTTCCAAGGATCTAAGATGAGTGGGAGATCATATAGATAGAGATAAAATGTGCATATTAAAGTCAAGAGGTCAAAGTGACAACTATTTAGCTTTGTTAAATATTGAGTTACATATAGAAGATCGATGGAGTACATTGAGTCAAAGTTTCCAAATTACACAAGATGAGGTCAACTATCAGATGTTTAAAGTTTAAGCATTAGTGCCTATCCATTAAATTTTAGAGAATATTAATGGTGTGATTTTGATCTAAATCTGAGAGTACATGAGATGAGAGCATAGTGTTCAAAGTTTAATTGTGACCATTTGCTTTTGAATATTTGAATTTAATAAAGGGAAAAACCATTCTATGGTTTTTGGATCATATATTTTGATCAAGGATGAATTTTCTCATGGTGTAAAAATATAAATTGTAGATAATTCCAAGATGAATTTGGATATATAAATTTTATGGTCTAGTTATATTTATGGAAAAATATATTAATCTTCAAAGTTGACTATGTGTTAATGATTATTCTGCAAGAGACCCGAGAAGAGTAATTGAACTTATGTAGATGTTGTTTTGATGTTTCATGATGAATTAGACATTATGGAGTGTTTTAAACTCCATTAGGATGATTTGTGTACATAATTAAGGATTTACCATTCATATGTAGTATAAATAAAGGCTTATAAGGTTATTATGTGTTTGCTCATAATTACTATGTGCACAAAATATTGTTTAAGTGATTTGTGCTTAAGAAGAAGGGTATTATGATGGATATGTACACCTAAGGAGGAACTATAAATCATGTGAAATGGGTTCATAAGTTCTAAAAGTGTCATTATGCTCTTAGTTTTCTTGGAGAAGTGTCAAAGAGTTGAATAGGTCTCCATAATACCTAAATGTGACGCCTATTTGAAAGTGTGTTGTGCTTAAGTGTGACCCATGTAAGATGCCTTAAGGGTGAAGGCATGTATTGTGTATAATAATAAATATTATGAGCTTTTTAATTTATGAATTCTCTATATATAGTGAAACCAAATGTGTTGGTTTCTAGACATATATGTGAGATTGTAGAGAAGACTTATGAGTAGATGTTCAATATGAAGGCTTATGCAAATGTGGATCCAAGTAAAGGAGAGAACCTTTGAAAGAGAAGTTACATGTTATTAAGGAACAATAAAGAGAAAAGAGGATTATACATACTTGTTTGAGAAAGGTGATGAAGGTGATCACATAGGTCATTAGACCTAATAAGCATAGAAGAAGCATAATGAATGAGTATGCTCAAGAGGCTATTTTGAGAGAGTGTGTATGGTGAGAAAAGGCAAGGTGAAGGATGTGTGTTATTAGTGTATGGGTTGAAGGGTATATTAGGTTTATGATGGTTTGTATGACCTATAGGTTATATTTCATATGTCATAGTAGTGCTTTTATAGGTTTGATTATGTATTTGGAAAGGTAGAGTGCCTAGTTGATGAAATAATGAGTAGAGAAGATTGAGGACTATGTGTATGAATTATAAGTCATATTTTTGATTTCCAAAAGGTGATATTATAGTTTAAGGATATGTTAAGATGTCTAAGTGTGCATATGAGGATAGTTTGAGTGAATAAGGAAAGAGATTATGACATGCCTATGTGAGAGGCCTATATGAGATAGAGAGAGTTTGTGCAAGGGTTAGAAAATAGAGATCCATCATTAGGTGTTGAATACATCCATTCTAATGTGGAGGTGTTTGTAGGAGGGTCTTAAGGACTTGATCTTCCCTAGGGGTAGTTTCTCTTTGTGAAACAAGTGTTTCACTAAATACCTTTGATCAGGAGGATGTGATAAAGCTTTGTTGGTCTAAAGGACTTGACTAGTCTATTGTTTGTAATTTATTAAAGGACAATAGTCCATTTGTGTTGTAGGATTGAGAGTGGTTTTTATTTTCCATTAGGTTTTACCATAAGAACTATGTGTTATGTGTTTGATCTTCTGTATGTGTTGAATGAATGAGCTCTCTTGTTAATTTTTCTTGATCAAGTTGATATATGCTAATTATTTTAATAGGTTAAAAGGACTACAATTGTAATTGAAATATTTGGGCTCACTCATTCACCCCTAGTGATTGTACCTCTAACAATTGGTATCAGAATGGATCCTTTAGAGGAATCCTAACAACTTGAAGGTGATCCTTAGTAGGTAAAAATATGGCTAATAAATTGAAGAAAGAAAATCAATAATGGAAGGTTATGATCAAGGCACTTGAATAACAAATATGTACTTTGAATAAAGATGCCAAAGAGGATGAGAATATTATTAATGATCTCAAGGTTTATCTAGTGGATTCCAAGATAGGTTTGTGTTTAAAATAAAGGGACATCATGTTTGATAAAGAATCCTATCGTAATAGTATAGAAAATGACAACAAGGAAGAAGAAGTTGATATAGAAGCTAAGCTCATGAGTGCACTTGGTGATATAAAGGAACATAATAAGAGGAATCATAACATGATGAATATTATCAAAGGTATTGAATCACAGGTCAGTTCTCTTGAGGTAAGTTTGTTAGGTTTGTCTAATAAAGAAGAAAATAACTATCAAGAATAAATCAAGTCTATTGAAGTACAGACATATAGATTGAAAAAGAGGATGAAGATAAGATCAATATTATTGAGGATCAATTAAATACTACAAATACAAATTTGAAATCAAAATAAAATGAGTGAAATCAATTGAAGGTTGAAATCAAGTCATTAAAAAGTGAGCATGAGCTTGTTATAGTCAAATTGGATAAGTTGGAAGAGAAGCATGATGAGCTTGATTATGTCAAGGAGAATGCATGTTTTGAAAGTAATGAAAGAAGGTTTGTTAGATAACCAAATGCTTCAAGGTATGCTAGTTTATTTCATGGTAATTTCTATACATGTAATAAGTATGGTCATAGAGTTGAGGACTGTAAAAGGAAGTCTATCATGAGTGAGTTCTCATGGAGACTTGAAAGAAGAAGAAATTGGTCTTGGAGAAATCATAACTTACAATAGTCAAGAGGCATGTTGAATGATATTTTTTTCCATAGTTTTAATAAATTAATAATATTTCCAAGAATAAACTTTGCAAGAATAGTTAAAATATGTACTCAAGTTTTGACAAGAAGAAAGATTCTCCTAAAAGTCACTCAATGGTATTGTGACCAAAGACTATGAAGGATAATCATGATCAAGGTGGACTCCATGATACAATAAAGAAGGAATAAAATATGAAGAAGATACAAAATTTATCTTCTATCTAGATGGAAAAGGAAGATCATAATCATCATCAATCAAAAGGTATGAATGATCTTGTTTGTTTTAGTTGTTATAGAGTTGGTCATATTACTAGATATTTGAAGAATGGGTTGAATGAGTTCCCAAATAAAAAAAAGGTGTATGGATCTCCTAGTGTGAAAGGAAGAGATCAAAAATGGGTATGGAAACCTAAGTCTATCAAGAGAGATCAGATTGAGACCAAAGATAGTTTATTTTTCATGATTGATATGAAGGAAAGTCAAGAGATTTTGTTGATAGCATTTATTGACAAATCTGAAGAAAATAATGAAGTTAAAGATTCATTCAAAATCAAGAAATAATTTAAGTCAAATAAAGGTATGGATATATAGGAGTCTCTAGAGTTTTGGGACTTTTAATCTCATTATGTCAAAAGGGGTGTCTCTCTTAGCTTTAAGGAGACACATTATAGAAAGAGGAAGCACAATGGATGTTGGTTAGATCTTGATTGATCTTGCAAGGTAAAGAAGATCATGAGAAGATGTGTCAGCTAATTTTTAAGGAATTTGTTGATTTGTATACTTGTGTGTCATGTTTGGTCTTAGGTTTTGGAAGAACTAGCCCAAAAGATGAAAAGTAGTGACTTGAGGGTTTGATGTTTATAAACCCTAAATGTATGCAAGGTCAGAATGGGTGGTTCTAAGTGTCTTAATGAGATTGATATAATGTAAAAAATATTTTGGTGATTAGAAAGGTATGTGCACTTCTTTGTGATTTTCTCTAAGTTTTTTTGGTCTAAAGGTATGTTGAAGTCAAATTTGAAATTTTTGTTAACTCTCAGGTTTCCTAGTTTGTGCTTAAGACCATTTAGGTCCTAAAATGGGTTATATTAAGTCAAGGTTCCTAAAGGTATGAAAGATAAAATATTGGTATAAAAGTGTTTAATGGTTGTCTCCAAGTGTGAAATAGGTTTCAGGAGTGTGCATTGACTGGAAGATGTTGTGTTGGCCTCATTTGTTTTGAGATTCTAAGGTTTCATGCTTTGGTAGAAAAGTGGTTTGCCTTGAGAATTAAGGTTTGAGTATTCTCAATATGTTTAATGGCATAAATGGGTTGTAAAATAAAGCTTCATAGAGATTTTAAGGTTTGTGTTTCTCAATTTATTCAAGTTTTTGTCAAGTTTGAGGCCTAATTGGGTAGTTGGTTTGTGAAGGAAGTAAATTTCAAGGGAATATATAGTTGTTTAAAATTGGTGCGATTGAGGGGGCATATGAGATTTCTCTAGATATGAAATTTTGATGCATGAAGATGTGTCTATAGAAAGTTGTGGGATCTACAAGTTTTAGGTAGGGCTACAAGGAGTCTAGACAGGCCTAGTCTTGAAGATGTGGTTTTTCTTTAGTTTCTAAAAAAGAGAAAGGAATGAGTATTTAAAGGTATGTTCTTAGGTTTTTTTATAGCATATTTCTTATTTTTTTTGTGGCATGAATTTCTATTGGTGGTCCTTGAGGTGGTTTGAGAGAGAAGGATAGTAAGCATATATGGTTGTTCCTAATGGTGTGTGAAGATATAAAGATGATCAAAAGGTGAAATGGATAAAAAAATTTAGGGCAAGTCCCTTTAATATTCTTATTTATGATTTCCATTAGATTTTTTTGCTTTTTTATGTTTTTTCTTCATTAGTTATAGTGCTTGGTTAAATAAGAGTCTTCACATAGAGCAAGAGGAAATTATCAAGGAAAGAAGAGGTTGGCTCAAGGTAAAGGGGAGTTTGTATCATATTAATAATATGGTAATTTCCTATTGATAGAATTTTTAGTTATTTAATATTAGTTGGTTCCCACTTTGTCATTATGTCAACTGGGGAGAAAGTTCTTATTGTGAGAGTGCTTAAAGAGAAAGAAGGTGAGCTAAATGATGTTTTTTGACATCAATAAAAAAGGGGGAGATTATTGGATATTTTTTAGTGATTTCATGGAGGATTCATAGTGAGTGGATGAAGTTATTTGATATCCTAAGTAACAATGACAAAGTGTGTAATGTACTTGTCTTAGTGTGCTTAAAGGAGGCTTGGTTGATCTTTAGTTTTGGCTTGATTAGAGATGTCTAGGGATGAGTATGGTGATTTGAGCATGTGAAAGGGGTCCTTTTAGTGTTCAAGGATGATTGGAGAGCTTGTGTTCATGAGTGTATTTCATCTTGTAGTCCATAATTTTCATCTAATGATTTGGGATTAGTGTCAAAAAATCTAAGTAGGCATTTTTCATAGTGTTTTCTATGTTCAAATAGAGTTGAGTAAGCATGTTGATGATGTCAACATTCTTATGCATGGAGGTTTTAGGAGGAAATGGTCACATGGGTTTGTTAAATATTATTCTTAGTTCTTATGTGTTAAATCTCAAGTCATGTGACTAAGTGCAGTCAAAGATATGTGGGTACAAAGTTGGGCTCCTAAGAATTTTGATAGTTTTTTCCATACTTAGAAAAATTTGCAATGTGGTATGATGAGCTAAGTAAGAATTTTTATGGTAGCATATATTACATATGTGGACATTTCAGGAGAAGGTGATCATATGGGTTTGTTCATTTTTTTACCTAGTAATTTTATGCTAAATTTTATGTCATGCACTGAAGCGCATCAAAAGATATGCATGTTCAAAGTTGGCCTTCTAAACAAGTTTTTGACATAGTTGGCTATGTGGTAGAAAAATCTGAGTGAGCATTTTAATCTCATTATATCTCACACATGTGAGGTTTTTAGGATTAATTTGTCACATGGTTGGATTCTCCTATGTGAGGAGATCATATGGTCCAAATTTGAGAACATGAAAATGAGTGAGGTAAAAAATATGATTGTGAAAAGTTGGCCTTCTAAGAAGATAAGGTTCCCATAGTCAAATTTGCATAACTTTGAGAAACATTGATGGTGTGCATTACTCTAAGAAGTCAAGAAGTAATGAGATGGTGCCAAAGTGTTCAATGTTTAATATTGAGTAGAGATAAAGATCAAACTTCTTCCAAGGATCAATGGTGAGTAGGAGATCATATAGATAGAGATAAATAGTGTGTACGAAAGTCAAGAGGTAAAATTGATAGATATTTATCTTTGTTAAAGACTGTGATAGTTATAGAAGATTAATAGAGTTCATTGAGTCAAAGTTTCTAGATTGCACGAGATGAGGTCAACTATCATATGTTTAACATTTGACCATTATCTCCCATGTGTTAAATTTTGGAGAAGATCAATGGTGAGATATTGATCTATAGCTGAGAGGGCATGAGATATGAGCATAGTGTTTGAAGTTTAATTGTGACCATTTGCTTTTGAATATTTCAATTTAATAAAGGGAAAAACTAGTTTGTGGTTTCTAGATCATGTCTTTTGATCAAGGATGAATTTGTTCATGGTGTAAAAATAAAAGTTGTAGATAATTACAAGGTGCATCAGGTTATATGAATTCTAATTTATAATTGTATATACATACAAATATATTGAGCTTTAAAGTTGATTATGTGTTTTTGCTTATTCTTCAAGTGACCAAAGAAAAGTAATTAAACTTAAGTAGATGTTGTTTTTATGATTCATGATGAATTATCCATTGGGAAGTGTTGTAGACTCCATGAGGATGCTATATGTGCTTTATGAAGGTTTTAACATTTGTATGCAATATGAACAAAGGCTTACAATGTGACTATGTGTTCACTCATAATGACTATGTGCACATAATATAGTTTAAGCAATTTGTACTTAAGTAGAAGGGTAATTTGATGGATATGGACACTTAAGGAGGACCTATAGATCATTTGGAATGGGTTCATGAGTTGTAAAAGTGTTTCTATGTTCTTAGTTTGCTTAGAGAAGTGTTAAAGAGATGAATGGGTTTGCATAGGACCTAAAAGTGACTTAGGCCTATTTAAAAGTGTGGTATGCTTAAGTGTGACCCATGCAAGATGCTTTAAGGGTGAAGGCATGTATTTTGGAAAATATTAAATATTTTGACCTTGTTAATTCATGAATTATCTATATATAGTGAAACCAAATATCTTGGTTTATAGACATGTATGTGAGAATTTATAGAAGACTTGAGGGTAGATGCTTAAGATGAAGGCTTGTATGAATGTGGAGCCATGTAAAGGAGATAAACTTTGAAAGGAAAGGTGCAAGTTAATAAGTACCAACCAGAGTGAAGAGGATTAGACATGCCTATTTGATCAAGGTGATGAAGGTGATCACATAGGTCATTAAACTTAATAAGCCTAAAAGAGGCAGAATGAAAGAGTATGTTTAAGAGGCTATTTTGAGAGAGTGTATATGGTCAACAAAGGAAAGGTGAAGGATGTGTGTGATCAGTGAATGGGTTTAAAGATAGAACAAGTTTATGATGGATTGTATGACCTATATGTTATATTTCTAATGTCATAACATTGATTTTGTAGGTTTTATTTTGTATGAGGAAAGGTATAGTGCCCAGTTGATGAGATAATGAGTAAAGTAGATTAAGGACTATGTGTATGACCTATAGGTCATATTTATGATGTCCAAAAGGTGCTATTGTAGTTTAAGGATATGAGAAGATGTCTGAGTGTGTATATGAGGACAATTTGAGTGAATAATGAAAGAGATTTTGACATGCCTATGTGAAAGGCTTGTATGAGATAGAGAGTTTGTGTAGGGGTTAAGAAATAGAGATCCATCATTAGGTGTTAAATACATAAATTTTAAGGTGGAGGTGTTCAAAAGAGGATTTAAAGGACTTGATCTTCCTAAAGGGAAGTTACTCTTTTTGAAATAAGCATTTCACTAAATACCTTTGGTTAGGAGGATATGATTAAGGTTTAATGGTCTAAAGGAGTTGACCAGTCTCTTGTTTTGTAATTTATTATAGGATAGTAGTTCATTTTTGTTACAAGATTGAGAGTGGGTTTTATTCTCCATGATGTTTTCCCATAAGAACTATGTGTTATGTGTTTGATCTTGTGTACGCATTGAATGAATGAGATCTCTTGTTAATGTTGTTTGATCAAGTTGATATATGCTAATTATTTAAATAGTTTGAAAGGACTATAATTATAATTGAAATATCTAGGCTCACTGAGTCACCCCCCCACACCTCTCAATGATTGTACCTCTAGTAGGGAAAAAATCATCAGACTTATCCATCACATGTTAGGAACACCTGCTAATTTTGGGCTTATGTTAATGCTCTCCTATAGAAGTTTAAATCATTTTTCATCATGATATATTTCCATCTTAAAGGACATATCACATCAAGTTTATGTTATAGACTCATGCTTAGGAAAACCATTCCACAAATATGAATGTTTATTAGGTATGTCTTGTTAGAATGAAACATGAATGGGAGGTTATTTATCTCGATGTTGTTATTGATATACCTCTTACATTAGTTATTTACCATTTTTGGGGTCATAATCTAAATCAATGATCTTAGGACTCTTCTCCCTTGTGCACTATCAATAGTGCCAAGGTCCTCTATGTTGGGACCTTCTCCTCTTTCTACTTCCCCAAAATTTAGACTTTCTATGCTCATTTGTTGCTCCTTAATAGTTTATTCTTCACTAGGTTTATGGGTCTAATCTTTATTAGGATTAAGGGTGGGCTCTTTAATAGGTTGTGCTTCAAGAAAATCCTCACCTATTTCAATAATTACTACTCAAGGTTATTCTTGTTCAAACTCTTGCTTAGTAGGACATGTAAAGTCATCTTTCTATTCTGATAGAAGATCCTCATATTTTTTCAATGATGGGGTCACCTTTATTGTTTATGATATAATTTATGGGTTGATTGGTTTGCTAAGATGGAATCCTAATTTTTAGGAAACCCTTAGGTCTTTAGTGGTGGTGAGGCCTATTGTTGAAATTTTGGAATGACCCTGGGTTAGTTATTCATCTTGTCATAGATAGTAGCTTTAGGTCTTGGACTTTTCTCTTTGTATTTTACCCTCATCTCCATGTAAATATCTAGTTGGGATGGAATTATTTCCTTCTCCACCTCCTATCCTCTTGATGTCTTATTTAGTGGCTTGAACATGTGTAAAATGACCCATATTTACCCCTACATGACTCTGCAGTATGCATTCATGTCAATCCTATCAGGTTCCTACTTCTCCACATATGTGTGTCATCATAGGTAAACATAAATATTGAAAAGAGTATGGAATTAAATTTCAATATTGTATACATTAATATTCATAGGTCATGCATCCAAAATGTGGTTCACTGAGTCCATGAAGTATTTAGCAGTGAAGGCATAGGGTAACTTAAGCCACCCTGACAAGTTATCCATGGTTTTCATCTAGATATGTGTGAGGGAGTAGTTTTTCCTTACATAAAAATATACATAATATCCCATATACATGGGAAATTCTTTAGGTATGTTTCACTTATCCCTATATACCTCTTTCATGCCATCAAACCATCCCCTCATCATTGCCTTATGTGAGGGTGTGATGGTTCCAAGGAAATTAAATTAATTGGACTATTCGGTGAAAGATTTGTGTTTTATGGGATAAGCACACTTAAATTACTTTATTGATTACTATATGACACTAATATCATCAAAAACTAAGAGTATAAACATCATTTCCCAAGGAAAATTGTGATTGGGTAGGTGTTGTGCCTTTTCCACATCTTATACAATATTTTTTGAAAATATAGGGAGTAGTTATACTTTGTTCCCTTGGAAATTTGGATGGCCACATAGAGGTTTGTTATGTCCACCTCCTTCCACTAATCCATGCCTCCCAAATTAGTCATGGCCAAGCATGAAACTATTCAAATTGTTGGACATTTTAGGCCAGTGATGTACATAACATGGACTTATTTCTTGTGTTTCAGCACCACCACCATCCCATCAATTACCACCTCATCTTCAAAATCTATCTTGAGATCACCTCTAAAATAAAGTAACATATTTTCTCTATTGATCCATTCAAGAGTGATACTAATTCTATGCCTAATAAAATATAAGTAGTCGTCATGAACACATGAGACTAAGAACCAAACCACCTCCTATGATTTCCCAAAATATGGTAGTTTGAAAATCTAGAGCACCCCTACATCTTCTAACAAGTTATAGACTATAAAATCAAAGGTGATATCATTCTAGGTGTTCTATCACTCCAATTGTTAGTCTTTTTATAAATTTAGCTCATTCCCAAGATAATAGTGATTTTAGTCTAGTACTTGACAAGTATAAACCTTGAAATACTAGTCATTTATGTGAAATACCACCTCTAGGTATTGCATCTCTTCAATTAGAAGAGGGTAAGAGATGGTGTCATAATGGACTTTTTCCCTACATGCAGCATTTCTGGTGTTGGTCTAGTAAGCGTCCCTTCCCTCAATCCTTATGTGTTCTTTTCCCACACATTTTTCTCACTAGAACCCTCTTCCTAAATGAAAATGGTACCTCTTTCTTCCTAAATGTATAAGGGACCTCCTTCTTCACCCTTTACCTATTTAATTTTAGGAATGGAAGGTAATGGTTCTATAATCCTATTGGAATTCCATAGTAGCCACATCATTGACTAGGGTCCCCTAAGGTTACACACGACTGACCAACTCTCCTAATGAATACATATTGATTCCTCTTATATAGACACAAAATTATTTGGATACCTACTTCACCTTCCTTTAATGGTGTATTTGGCACCTGTAACCTATAACTCTTCTTTAATTATTATATGGATATGTTTTTACTTATTTTCACTTGAATGAGTGTCTTATTAATCTCTTATTTTCTTTTATAAATGGAAAAATATGTAATCACAATCTTTGTTTTTGGTTCTCACTTATATGAGCTTTGTAATTCTTCAAGTTTTCAATTATAAAAAATGGAAATGAGAAGCCTTGTAAAGTTTTATAAAATTTCCCAAATTCTTACATTAACTTTTCCACCTTGTATTAAGTCTTTTCCACATTGAAATCAATCACTTACACTATTAATGTTCTTAACATCATTCCTTTGTGTCCATTCAACATGCTTGGCATTCATACCACTCCATCATTAATGAATGCACATCCCATCCATAGTGAGTTGTTACACATTTCCCATAGTGCATGTCAACTATAAGTATTTAAACTTCCATTTTCTTCATGGGAAATCATTTTAACCCATTTTTGGTGATGTTTCCTTTCTTATTTTTATTATGTTTCCTTTTTCATGTGCCATCTCCTACATTTCTTACATTATCCTTTATGTCCATCCACCTTATGATACCTTTTGTATACATCCCACATTCACCCAAACTTGTGTGCCTTCTCATTATGGCATGTCTTACATGCCCCATTATATTTTAATTTCTCTAATCCCACATGGTTTTCCCATTTTTTCATTTACATGAAAATTACTTAACTAGCTCCTTTACATTTAAACCCACCCCATACTAAAATATGTGCATGGTCTTCCATGAAAAAATTAAATAAGATCCAACTATGAATAAAGTGAAAGATAGAACAGAAAGGTGTGTACTATGTGTGCCACACTTATTTGAAATGAAAACAAAGTTATAAATAAATTATTAGCATGCACCTTATTGACGAAAAAGGGAAAAATTTACATCTAATGGTATAGGTTGAGTTGACTACTATTGAAATGGCCTCATAGGAATTGGCCACATAACCTCTTTAGTAATGAAAGCACCTTTTGGAAGGATAGCATGATTAATAAAATGACCATCCTAAGGGATCAAAATTTTATCTTAGTGGTGCATGAACTTGGAATTTTTGACTAGGACATGCATACTAAGATGAAAAAAATGGTTTTGATATGTTGTGTTGATCATTTTGACCACAAGTCAAAATGGGTCAATCCCATATAGTCCAAAACTTAATATAGGGGTCTAGTACAATGTCATAAAGTGTGTCATGGTTCATTTGATGTGATTTAATTTTCTTGTATCCTTGGTCATAGTTCATTTGATGTGATTTAATTTGCTTGTATCTTTGGTCATAGTTCATTCTAGTCTTTATGTCAATTTATGTCATTTAGGGGTCATAAATGGATCATAAATGAAGTGGTATGGTTTTATTTGGTGTCAACGTGTTGTAAAATTCCTTACAACATCCAATATGTCATATTCCTTGTCAGTAATGTTAGGACTAACTGAAACTTGCAAGTTCCAAACTAAAATTCAAGAAAATAAGTGAAAAAGAGGGAGTTTTCAAGGTTATATGGCCTATGAGAGAGTGGAACATGGGATAAGCTTATGGATTGACATTTAAAATTCCTTTAATCCATTTCCATGCTTGATCTTATTTTTAAGTTCCAAAATTAGAATAAATCCATTTTATCTCTCCATCTCTCCACTAGGAAAATAGAATTAATTAGTAGGTTCCTTCTTAATAAAGCTAGTAGGAAGTCTTACAGGTAAAATTATCTTAGTGTTAGATAGTAAAATTAGTCATATTCACATTCATGTTATGATTTCAAGGATTGGCTTCTTATGCTTTTGAACCATCCTTTAGAAGTTGACAATCATTTTCTACATACTAATCCCTACACCCTACAAGTTTTGACTCTTTTTTACCATGTTCATATAATCCAATTGATGAATTTTATTTTATGAGATCTGTAATTTATCCTTTAAAGTTTTCCATCTTTTTTTTCATGTTTGGATTTATCTTCATGATCAAAATAGTTTAAATTATAGGAAGATGTCACTAGTGGACTAACAATCAAATTTCACCACTTACAAAAGGTTTATTTCTCTATAATGGTTTAATGTGAATGTGATATACTATTATTCATGTTTCTCATGTCATATCAGTCACCTTATTTCTAATCTAGGTCTCTCAAGATCATATATTGATCAAAGACACAGTCATATGCAATACATAGTCAACTCCCAACAAGCATCCAACTATAGTCATGGTGTATTAAAGTGTGAAAAAATTCATGGAAGGTATATTAAGAGTTTAAATTTTTTGTAAATCTTATTGGAGTATAAGATAGTAATCCAAACATTCCAAATGACACATAATGGATTGTGATAGTCAACCCTTATATATGCATAGTCATCCACCATGAATGAGCATGTACAAGTTCTATTGAGAAGATCAATCATGTTGAAAAGGATAAATTATCTAGTTTAAATAACTTCATGGTTGAAAGGTCTTGTTTTAATAAGATGAGGAGGTTAAATATGAACTATAAGGTTACATTCCATGCATATAGATCCTGACCACATTCATTGCCTTAACTATAACTGTACCAAAACATATAGGAGACTAAGAATGTTGAAATGGTAGTATTATAGCTTGTTTCTAATCTTCCAAGGTGAGAAAGATGCATTTGGAGACCCTTGTAAGGTATAATATTAGTTACAAGCCTATAAATCATGCATATTACCTACACATTGAAATGTCCACCTACAAGTGGCACTAATAGAGACTTGGGATTGTCTCATAAAGATGTTCAAACATGTTTTGAAACCTTTATCAGGTTTTTGGAGTTGGATAACACTATGATAGTAATTTTTGAGGCCAAAAGTGGTAGATAGGTTGGAATAAATCATTTTCAAGTGAAATAATTTGAGTTTAGGGATAAATTCCCTAAAATCCCCAAAATAGAGCCCTTAACACTTTTGATGATGTTATAAGATGAACAAACATGGAGCCTAAACAAGTTTTTATGATCCCATATTGTAGCCTTAATAAAGGGGTATAACCTTGAAAAAATGAGTGGGTGTGTGACTAGAGGAAACTGATGAAAAGGATGTTTCAAAATCATGATTTTTTTCACTACAATAATTTAGTGTTGTCTACAGTTTTGAACCTCAAGTGACCTTCACAATCTAAAGTTGCAGTATAGAGGCATATCTTCATGTTAGGTGGTATTTTTGAGTTGAGAGATCACATTTGTGGTTAAAAGGTCATATGTAAATGGTTTAAAATCAAGGTATATACTTACACCATCACCTATAGTGGCTTGCCCTCAAAATATCCATGTACAACCTGATTATAGATACTCACTAACCATGACATGTACCTTGGAAAACTGGAAGCTTAGAAAGAATGATTACTTATAAATTTGAGTTTATAAATGATTCCAAAGACCTAAAAATGATCCTAATGCATGAAACATTGGTTTAAATTTTTTATGTTCATCTATAATCCCTTTGTTTCTCTAAAAAAGTCAACTATAATTGATTGTAGTTAACAATGACCTAAAGGATGATTTCCTTGATGTTTGTCCTTACAAACTCATGATTTGAAGTGACATAAATGACTAAGAAATGACATTGGAATAATAAAAAATTCAATTAGTCATTGTATACAATATCTAAGACAATATATTCACCTATAGGTAAGGTGTTTTGAGGCAAGCAACATAGTTAATCAATCTGTAATCTAGACCAATCAAGGTGGGAAGTAAACAATGAAAAGTTTGATAAGGGTTTGATAATAAACATGTTTATAAATAATTAATATTGAAAGTTACTATTCCATTGCACTCCTATAACATGGGAAGGAGATCTTCCAATAATGTAACCTATAATCACATATCTAAAACATGAATAGTCAGTATTCTCCACAAGTCTACCTTTAGGGTTTTGATTAATTGGAAGGGATAAGGATATAATCAAGCCATAAAATATTAAATATAAGGTTATAAGGATATATTTAATCCCATCATACCATAATTTATTATAAGTTAATAAGGTAAGCCCCCTCTATTTTGTCTCAGACATAGGGCACTCCCCAAGGGTGCAAACCTATAGGTTTTGAGGAAAATACATGACCAAGGTGAGTTAAGGGTTAATGAAAAATTTAAATGAGATGTTTAGAGTTTCATCACACACATAAAAAAAGGAAAAACAAACTTTAGGGGTTAGAAAAATGTCAAGGTGGTTCAAACCTACAAGTATGAAGACAAACCTATTACATCTAGTTTAGGCCTAAAGTCCAATTGGGGGGTCAATATAATTTGTAAAAATAGATAGACATTAAAATTAATTGATGCATTTTTATAGGGAGATATATGGTGTGTTACAACTATTGGAATACAAATAAAAACATGCAAGAGTCTTTTCTTGACTTGAGAACTTGGTAGCTTGCATAGAATGAAGAGAGGATCTCAAGTAAGCAAATTTGGAAGCTTATAATAACATGGAAACTTTACATAAGAGTATAAGGAAGTATGAGATGTTATATAAGGTCCCTATCTTGCATCTTGAGGATTTTTTTAGGGTTTCAATGTCATACCTTTATGAATAATCATTAAAGGTCAAAATTACTTAAAACCCTCTCAATCCCTAGTTAAGGACCTGATTCGGAAAATGAAGAATAAGACACATCCATATGGGATATAATGGCTTGAGAGATGATTTTAAGTTTTAGTGGACTCTTCAGGAATCCTCCCCATCAACTTGAGTTGTACCCTACATAATTGGATAGGGTGGAAAATGTCTTTTCTTAACTATATTTAGTGTTTTGTAAGTATGAAAGGGGTTTAAATGATTCAAACCACTTTGGGAGAGATATTTGGACTTAAAATAACCCACCATGTTTATTACATGCTTTATATAATCTCACAAGTGCCTTCCTCTCAGCTGGTCCAAACTGGCATAGTGAACAATCAAGTGAGAAGGTGAAAAATCTTAGTGGGAGGCCTTTTAAGGTATTCTTGAGGAATATAAGTCCATGAGGGATATTTAGAAGTGACATACACTCCTCTGTATGGATAGGTCTAGAAAACTGAAGGTAACTCTGGTGACAAGTGTACAAGGTGAGTGAAAGAGGAGTTATTTGGACTGTAGGTAGTGATAACTCATGCCCAGAATAATCTTGATGATTAGGGATATCTCCAATGAATGTTATATAATGTATACAACCCATCCCTATAATTTTAATCATCACATATATACCTATTATATTGTGGATCATTCCAAGGAGGCCAAATGATGAAAATAGTTTCTAGAGATGGAAATGATGAGTTCTACACCACATTTCAGGAGTTTCATATTTTGAGGGACATTTTTCCTATGAGACCTTGCATGGTATATTTCATATTCCTTTATCCTACATGTGTAACTCATTTTTTTATCATGACACATGTTCTATTGACTCTTGTACTTCTTTCTTCTCACCTCTTTCTCAAATTCTATAAGTTGTAGTCATTTTGGCTCTTTGAGACAAATACCACACCATGTATGGTGAATCCCTTCTAGTGTTGACATTGGAATTTGCATTTGAAAAATAAATTAAAGTATATTTTTGAGTTCATGAACATTTTTATAAGTGTTCAAATTTTTGTATGGTGATGTTAACTGATAATCTTGTATCCTTGTTTCTCCTTATCGTCTCATGTTTATGTAAGAGTTCCTATTATAATAGGTCATATACATTATAAATAATGTTTTATACTACTTTAAAGTGTAAAATTATTCTTATAGAGTGAAATTTTCCCTTTGGTTCACTTACCCTATGCTATTTCATGCATATCACCTCTATGTTAAAACACTTATGTTAGAATCTTTTAGGACTTAGAAGCTAGTTTGTATGCATAATTTCTTAGTGAAATAATTATGATGGTATTTTAGAAATAATCTTGGTGTATAAACCTCTTATATTAGTTTCATTTCATGTAAAATTATATCTCTTTTCCCACAAGTAACTAGTTAAGTTGGTGATAATAATTTCAAGGTATATTTAGGGAGAGAGCCCTTAAACCTAGAGATCTACTTCTACCTGTAAGTAAACCCACATACCTATAATTATTCTCATGTTTCCAAAATATAGAGGAGGCCTTAACACCCTCCTATATGTTGAAACATTTGGTGATAATAATTTTGGTATGCCCGATGGGACCCATTGTCCTCAAGACAACTTGTCAAGGTTAATGATGGTCTTGATAACATCAGCTACAAATTAGTGTACTACTTATAATTTGGTAACTCTATTTAAAATATAATATAGTTAAATACCATTATTTTTTCATATATTTTCTCTCATAATTCATGGTCCTTACTAGGTCATCATTTAGTAGATTTATCAATCCCATCAATCCACCTATTCAGCCTAAACATCCTATTGAAGTTCAATACCCTCATCTTAATCTACCTTTTGAAGATCAAGAAGATTTTGATAGCCAATAAATTTAAGAGATTGAATAAATTGAAGATCTTGAGGAAAACATGGCTAGGAAACATGTGTTTCCTACCTTTAATATTGAAAATTCAATTCACCTTCAGGCTTATGACAACATTCCTACTAATGATACAAAGAGTGTCCGTACATTCAATGGTGAAATTAATGTCACACATAGTGAACACATCATGGATATCTCCATTTTTTGTAGTTTTGACAATTTCACTAAAGAGAATATTTCCATTATACTCCTTTCCAATTCCCTTAGAGGGAAATCACTTGACTAGTATATAAATTTTATGAAGGAATGCATCACATCATGTGATGACTTTGGAGTGTTACTAACTTTAAGGTTTGAAGATGAAAGTGACCATATCCCTCATACATCATCTTAGTGTGATCAAGTGAGCCCCCAAGGAAATAATGCATGACTTCAATGAGAGGTTTCAAAATACTTCATATATATTTCCTCCTCCCATGATACCACCTACTATTTTTGTGTTCCCTACATACTTGAGAGACATTAGTAATGATATTACTATCATGCTTCAATCTATGGGTGGTTTCACTCTTCCCAAAGCATATGAACTTGCCATTAGAGATAATAATGGCCTCATTCAAGAAATACATTTGCCTCATAATGTGTTTATGCCTCCATTACATAATACTCTTGCTAATAATCTAGACATTTATCCAATTCATAATGCTAACAACAAGCCTAGAGTTGTTCCTAAGAAGGTAGATGATGCCATGGATCCATATGCAAAAATTCAAATGTTAAGAGGTTAGCTTAGGCAATAAGGTGACCATAAAAACACATATCACTATTTGTAGAAATATGTCCAATAATATGAGATAGGAATAGGTCAAGGGTATTCTAACTTTAATAGGCTTACCAATGTGTATAATCCCAACTTTACTACCAATGCAATGGAGATGGTACTAGAGCATAATAACTTGGTCCAAGGAGAATAATATAAATAAGGAAAATTAATAGATGATAATGAGGGTGGATATTAAGATATATTTTCTCAAGGAGGATTCACTCTAATCATATTAATTGAAGATGAGGTCATGATGCAAGCAAATGAGGATTGGTAGCCTCAAAGAGAAGGCTTCACCAACTTCTTGGTGGAAGAAACTTTTGTGATCAATCAAGGAAATTATATCATATACAACACAAGGGATAAAATTAAGGATCTATGAGGTGATAATATAATTCCTACAAGTTCATCCAATCCTTTTACAAGGGATCAAAGCAAGGTTGTAAGTATGGCAGTCCCTAATTCCCCTACACCTTCTTCAAATCAAAACATTGGAAGGTTTGATAAAGTTGATTAAAATCCTCAAGTTTAAAAAACTTCCTTGAATTCAAGGAATAAATATAAGGTGGGTAATAATTCCCTAAAAATATTTAATTAATTTAATAATTACAAAGCATCTATCTCTTTATGGTATGTCTTCCATATGATTAGCCAAAAAGAACTCTTGTAAAAATAGTTATCCACTGTTCCTAATAGTCCTTCACCTTCAAGTCAAATTCGTGGTCATTTATCTCTTAATAATGACAATAATACCATTTTTTAACCATATAATAAAGATTATAATCCTCCAACCTTATACCTCACTCTCATTATGGGTGACAAATTGGTACACAGTTGCATAGTTGATAGTGGTGATTCTACATCATTCATGCCCAAGGTTGTAACTAATAATTTGGGCCTAAAATATGAACCCAATATCAAAGGGTTTATTTATATATATGATACACATATTAATATAATAATGTTGTTAAAAAAATTGAATGTTTTCCTCTATGACTGCCTTATCTTTCCTATCCTTCAAGACATAGTTGTTGTTGACCTTCCTACTTATTTTACAATTTTCCTTTCAAGACACTTTACAGCCAATATAATTGGATATATCTTAGCTAAATGACCCTTATTAGAATTTATAACAATGTATGGGACCAAGGGGACCATAATAATTTAACCTCTTACAATGTTTCACATTTAGCCCTACATTGAAACAATCTCTAATTTGAAATATGTGATCACTGAGAAGGAGTCTAATGTGGATGATGGTGCTTCTAAACTTGAAGGAATATCTAACTTGTTTCTAGAATAATTTGGTTTATATGCTTATTATCATGATCCTTATGCATAATTTGATCAAACTAACCTTAGAACTTATATCATGCATGAAGAGCCATTTAAGGGAGCTAAGGTAAGTATCAAACATTCCTTCTCACAAGCTATTAAAGGTAAATATATGATTCATGAGTATGATAATGATATGTTGAAGAAACTAATTTATCACCATAGTGGGAAGAATGAGGTCTTTCTTCATTCTATTGATGAAGCTACCCTTGATGATGAAACTCATGAAGAAGAGGAGGATGACTTATGGTTAAGTTTCAATGGCATATGTCAAGAGTTTGATCAATTAAGTAATGTTGCTTCCCATATTAATATATCTACCTCTTATGTGTGTGCTAATTATTTTAACAAACATGATGTTGAGTGTCTCACTAAGCATGGAAAAGAGTCTCATGTTATGAATGAGGATGAATTATGGAAAAGGTTCGATGCCATATGTAAATAATTTAACAAGTTGGGTAAGACTCATTTTTATCCAAGAGATTATACTTCTAATTTCAATATTGTTAATGAAACTAACAATCATGTTTTTGAGTGTTCCATCAATAATAAGCATGAATGGAATTCTATTGATCAAGAATCTATAGTCATGAAATAGCTTGGTGAAACTAGTGTGCAAAAAGTTATAGACATGGACAATGAGGTCAAGGAAGATTTGATTATGCTTCAATCATAGTCAAAATCTCCATCTAATGTTGAGCCACATTCAGAGGTATTGGAACATAAATGAGAAGAGCTTGATGACTTCATGTATCAAGCACATCATGAGCTAGAAGAGCAAAAATATGAGGTAGATATCATGACTCCTATTCTATAGTTTAAAGAGTGTAAAGTAGATGTGATAAAGATAAATCAACTTGTAGCTACAATCAAGGCTTTTAGAGAAAAAGGAAAAACATTCATGAAGATTTCAAATAGTTCACTTGTAGACCTAAGAAGACATAAAGGTGATAGGCTTCTTGAACATTCACATATGCAAATGGTTGATGATAGACATGTTTCTCATGATAGATTACATTCATGGAATGATAAGAATGCAAGAGGAACCATATTTGACCTTGTTTGAGGTATGATAAGATGTTTTCCACCTCAAGAGTGAGGTTTTATAAATAATAGATTAGGTTTATGTGCCATTCTTTTGGTTGTGTTGTGTTATATAAGTGTTCTTAAGAATACATGTTTGTTTCCCTTTACTTTTTCTTATTTTGTGTCTTTATTCTATGTTTGGTGTGGTTTTAAAGGTAATTTATGTGTCAAACTAGTGTACATGTGACTCCATGGTCCAATGTATATGATTAGGCTATTGGTCTTAGCATAGCAAGCATACCACCCTTGGGAAATTGCTAAGAATATTGACCACTTTGACCAAAATTCAAAATGGTTCAACCCCTTATAGTCCAAAACTTAATATAGGTTCTAGTATAATTTAATAGGTTGTGTCATGGTTCATTTGATGTGATTTAATGTGCTTCTAGCCTTGGTCATAGTTTATTTTAGTATTTATGTCATTTTATGTCATTTATGGGTTATAAATGAAGTGGTAAAATTTTCATTGGTGTCCATGTGTTAAAAAAATTTGTTCCAATGTCCAATATGTCAAATTCCTTGTTAGGAATGTCATGACTAACTGAATTTCAAGAAAATAATTGCTAAAGAGGGAGTTTTAAAGGTTGTATGGCCTATGGGAGAGAGTGACATGTGGGAGAAGATTATGGAGTGATATTTTATCTTCATTGACTAAATTTACATGATTTATCTACTTTTAAAGTTCCAAAATTGGACCAAAACCATTTTATCTCTCCATTGCTCCACAAGGCAAATAGAAGGAGTCAACAAGGTCTTTTTTGGTATGGCCAGTAGGGACTTATAGGTCAAACTATATTATTGGTAGATAATAAAATTATTCATATCCACATTAATGGTATGTGTTTAAGTATTGGATTTTCATACTTTATGAACCATCCTTTAGAAGTTGACTATTATTTTTTGCATACTAATCCCCATACCTTATAGGTTTTTCCTCTGTTTGAGTATGTTTATACATTCTAGCTAATGAATTTTATTTTACAAGATGTGGAATTCCTCATTTCAATTTTTACATCTTATTTTTCATGTTCATATTTATTTTCATGATCCAAATAATTCTAATTGTATGAAGATGTCACTAATGGACTAGCAGTTAGATTTCACCACTTGAAAAAGGTTTATTTCTATGTAATAATTTCATGTGAATGTGATATACCATGGTTAATTTTTTTCATGTCATAAAATTTTCCTTATTTCCAATATGGGTCTCTCAAGATTATGTATTGATCAAGGATACAGTCATATGCAACACATATTCAACTCCCAGTAAGCTTCCAGCTATAGTCATGGTGTATTTAAGTGTGAAAACATTTATGGAAGGTATATGAAGAGTTTTAAGATGTTTTACATCTTCTTTGAGCATAATATAGTAATATAAACCTTTTTAATGACACATATAATGGACTATGACAATCAAACCTTATATATGCATGATCATCCACCATGAATGAGCATCTACATGTGTTATTAAGAAGATCAATCACATTGAAAGGGATAAATTATCTAGTATCAATCACTTCATGGTTGAAATGTCTTTTTTGAATAAGATGAGGATTTCCAATATGAACTACAAGTTCACATTCTATGCATATAGCTCATGACCACATTTTCCACATTAACTACAACTGTATCAACACTTATAGGAGACTAAGAATGTTGAGATGATAGTATTGTAACCTATTTAAAATCATTAAATGTGGAAATGATGAATTTAGAGACCTTGAAAATGCCTAAGAGTAGATAAAATACTATAGATAATACATACTACTTATGTTCATAGTCACTACCTGCATATTAAAATGTCCACCTATAGGTTGCACTAACAAAGAGTTGGGATTATATCATAAAGATGTTCAAACATGATTTAAAACCTTTATTAGGTTTGTGGAGTTGGATAACACTATGAAAATCATGCTTGAGGCCAAAAGTGGTAGGAAGGTTGGAATAGATCATGTCCAAGTGAAGGAATTTGAGTTTAGGGACACATTCCCCAAAAGCCCCAAAACAGAGCCCTCAACACTTTTGATGATGCTATAAGATGAAAAAACATGGAGCCTAGACAAGTTTTGATGATCCCATCTCATAGCCTTAACATAGGAGTATAACCTTGAAAAAATGAGCTGGTGTGTGACAAGAGGAAAGTGATGAAAAGGAGGTTTCAAAGTCATGTTTTTGTTTATTGCAGTTAGTCAATGTTGTCTACAATTTTGAACCTTAAGTGACCTTCACAATACAAAGTTGTAGTATAGAGGAATATCTTCATGATAGGTCATATTTTTGAGCTGAGATATAACATTTTTTGTTTAAATTTCATCAATAATGTGCTGAATAGAAAGTTATAGACTTACACAATCACCTATAGGTACCTTACCGTCAGAATATCCACCTATAGTTTGATTATACATACTCACTAACCATGTCATGTACCTTGGAAAGCCAAAAGATTTCAAAACATGAGTGCTTAGAAATTAGAGTTTTTAAATTATTCCAAATACCTTTAAAGTTTCCTAAGTCATGAATCATTGGTTTAAAGTATTGATTTTCACCTATAAGTCCTTTGGTTCTCTAAAAAGGTCGACTATAATTGATTGTAGTTAACAATGACCTAAAGGATGACTAGCTTGGTGTTTGTCCTTAAAAATTAATGATGTGAAGTGACATAGATGACTATGGAATAACATTATAAAAATTGATAATTCATTTAGGCATTGTATATAATATCTAAGATAAGATATTAACCTATAGATATGGTGTTTTGAGGCAAACAACATAGTTCATCTGTAGTCTAGACCAATCAAGGAGGAAAGTGAACAATTTAAAGTTTGATAAGGGTATGATGATTAATTTTTTAAATAATTCATAGTGATAATTAATATTCCATGGTACTCTTATAAAATTTAAATATGGTAAGGAGAGCTTCCAATAATGCACCTTTAGTCACATGTCTAAAGCCCTTGCACAATTAGTATTCTCCACAAGTTTACTTTCAGAGTTTTGAATAATTTAAAGGTATAAGGATGTCATAAAGCCATAAAATATTTCACAAAATGTCCCAAATACCTATAAAATCCCCTCATAACATAATTTTTTCTGAGGCAATAGCTGATTTCCCTCTATTTTGTCTCAGATAAAGGGTACTCCCCAAGGGTGTAAACCTATAGGTTTTGAGGAAAAGAGATTAAAATTTGATTTAAGGGTTGATGAAACATCTCAAAGATATTTTAAAATTTATGTCACACATGGAATAATAGTAAAAAAATTGTACATGGTTTACAAACATGTCAAGGTTGTTCAAACCTACAAACATTCAGATAGACTTATTAGGTCTATTTTAGGCCTAAAGTCCAATTTGGGGTTAGTATAATTCGTAACACTATATAGACATTCCAATTCATTTTAAAATGTTTATAGGGAGATAAAAGGTGTGTTACAACTATTGTAATGTATAAAAAGGCATGAGAAAGTCTTTTCTTGACTTGAGAACTTAGCAGCCTACATATAATGAAGAGAGGAACTCGAGTATGCAAATTTGGAAGCTTATATCAACATGGAAGCTTTGAATGAGAGCTTAAGGAGGTAGTATATGTTATATAATGTCCCTTAATTTTATTTTGAGAATTTTTTTAGGGTTTAAACATCAAACCTTTATGAATAATCATTAGAGGTCAAAACAACTCTAAACCCTCTCAAACCCTTGCTAAGGACCTAATTAGAAAAATGAATGAGACACATCCAGATATGATAGAATGGATTGGGAAATGATTGGCAGTTGTATAGGAACTTTTAGGGCTCCTCCCCATCAACTTGAGTTGTACCCTACCTATATGGATAGGGTGAAAAATGTCTTTTCTTGACTATTTTTAGGTTGTGAAGGTATGTAAAGGTTTAAAAGGATGTAATCAACTTTTGGAGAAAGATTGGGACTTAAAATAACCCACAATGTTCATTCCATTCTTTAGAAAATCTCACAAGTGTTTCTGTAAGTGCCTTCCTCTATTCCAGTCCAAATTGCCATAGTGAACAAGCAAGTGAGAAGGTGAAAAATCTAAGTGGGAGGCCTTTTAAGGTCATCCTATGGAATATAAGGCCATGAGGGATATTTAAAAGTGTCATAAACTATTTTATATGGAAAGGTCTAGAAACTTAAGGCAACTTTGGTGCCAAGTGTGTAAGGTGAGTGAAAGAGGAGTTATTTGGACTATAAGCAATGATAACTCATGTCCAGAAGAATATTGATGATTAGGGACACATATAATGCATGTTTGATCATGTATATAACCCATACCTATAATTTCAGTCATCACATCTATCCCTAGTCTATTATGGAGTGTTCCAAGGAGGCCAAATGATGAAGATAATTTATAGGCATGCAAATGAGGAGTTTTATGCCACATTTCAAGAGTTTTATGTTTTGAGGGGCATTTGTTCTATGAAACCATGAATGTTCTATTTAATATTTGTTTATCCTTCATTTTTAACTCCTTTTCTTAGCATGACACATGATATAGTGACTATTGGACTTATCTCTTCTCACCTCTCTCAAATTTTATAAGTAGTAGCCATTCTAGCTCTGGGAGATTAATACCATGCCATGTATGGCAAAGCCTTACTAGTTTTGACCTTGTACTTTGACTTTGGGAAACAAATAAAAGTCTTTTTTTGAGTTCATGATCATTTTTCTAAGTGTGCAATGTGATGTATGGTGATGTTAAGTGATAATCTTCTATCCTTGCTTCTCCTTATCCTCTCGTGTTTATGTAAGAGTTACTATTCCAATACATCATATAGACTATACATAATGTGTTAGATTCTTTTAAACTATACAATTGTTCTTAAAGTGTTTTATTTTCCCTCTGGTTCACTCACCTTCTATGTTTAAAAACTTATGTTAGAATCTTTTAGGACTTAGAATCTAGTTTGTATTCCTTTTCTTAGTGAAAGAAGTATGATGGTCTTGCGTAAATAATCCTAGTGTATCACCCCCTTAGATTATTTTCATTTCATGAAAAATTATATATCTTTTCCCATAAGCAAATAGTTAATTAGGTGAAGAGCATTTCAAGGTATATTCATAGAGTTAGCCCTTAAACTTAGAGGTCTATTTCTACCTATAGGTAAACCCACATACCTAGAAGTATTACCATGTTACCCAAATTTGGAGGAGGATTAAACACCCTCCTCTAGGGTACAAGATTTTGTGACAACATGTTTATCATGCTAGGATTTCCATTTTTCCTTATTAGCTCCTTGACTCCAATGTGCAAGAAAACATGTTTCATCTAGTTGAAGTAGAGCATTCAAATTCACTTTCATAGATTTGTTGTCATCAAATTATCAAACATGTGTAATACACAAATAAGGTACAAGTAACTTGATTTGTAAAATTGATTCATCACCAAAGACAAAATTAAAAAGAGTATTCTTATTCAACCTTTTGTATGTGATTCGATAAGCCCATAATATGGTAAAAACTTGGTCATCCCATTCAATGTGATTGATATTGTAAATATTGGTATGTTAGGTTTTTTCTTAGCTTTGAATAACTAAATATTAGTTATATTCTTAATATAATGAAGATACCAATGATATTTCACACTATAATATCATGTGATGGGTAACCACATGTGCTCACTCAAAGTACATAGCAAGGATAATTCCTTGTCAATTTTGGCATGCACTAGTGTTCAGTTAAGCTATATCTTACTTAAGAACTTAAATTATTATATTTAACCATTGTCACTGTTATCATTACTATAGATTTATCCATTTGATCAATATATATATATATATAATGCACATAACTATTATTATCAAATCAAATTTAACACTATATAGATCAACACATCATGATTTGCAAACAAGAACTATTTCTATTACTTTCATTTAATAAGGCTACAAAGTTATTATTAACTAATTGGACCCATGGTAAAATAATTCAACCCCACCATGTAATTTCAAACTTCCATGCGAGCCCCTAGGTTGATAAATGTCCACCATGGTCTTAAAAGAGGTCATAAAATATGTCTTGATATTAGTCACATTTGTTTAAGTTATCCTTATGTCATATACTAGGCCACCTTTTAGGTCACTCTCATGAGTTTTACAATTTTCATAAGAATATTTTTTTTTAAAGGAGTGGTATAATTTTCCATGTGTCATGTGAGAGCCATATAAATATTCTATAACTAATATTCTATAGGGATCAATGCATTACGAAGTTTAATTGTAAAACAAGCAATTTAAAGCAATTATACAGACTGTACAATAGTCCTAACATGTGTGGATACTTTTGAGTGACTCTTCATATCCCCAGAACTCATCTCCACATTTAGATTGCCTTGATAGGCTCAAAATGATGAAAACTATTTCACTTATTCAATCACTCTCTTGAGCAATTCAAATAAGACCAACCCATTTTTTTCTAGTACAAATAGAAGGAGAACTAGTTAAAATGCTTTTTTTGGATGTTATCACTATTCATAGCCTTCAAATCCATGGTAATATTTTTCAAATTGATGAATTGAGCTTCATGAATCATCTTCAAGACTACTACTACCTCCAAATTATCCTCACATTCCCATCACATATAAGTTTTCTCATCGATTACATTAATCATATGTTTTCAAGCATTAAATCATTATTTTAGGGAATGTTCTTCATCCTTAGATTGTTTTAAATGTTGGTTTGCACTTGGGTATATGTAGATGTAAGTAGAATAATTTTCCTTATGTTAGAAGTGAAAATACAATGGTATGGAGAATATGTTTCTAAGTTGTAAAATTTCATCTTTTGGCAGGGGATTTATATCAAGATATTACACCTGTGTTTAACCTCCAAAAGCATGAACTGTAGTTTCTCTATGTTAAATTTACATTGGAGGCTTAAAGGTTGATTTAGATAGGCTTCTCAAGATAATGATCAAAGACTATTTAGAAATATTCTATTTGATAGTCATCTACAATTCTTGTAGGCATGTCTGGAGTAGAAATGATCATTAAAATCCCAAGAGATATTGTTGAATTCAATTCCATGACTTGAATTATATTTTTCAGGTCTTACAAGGTTATAGTGTTGATCTTGTAGTCAACTCAAATACTGTAGTTAATCAAAGCCAAAAAGGTTGTTTAATAGAATCTTTACCTTAATATCTCTTAAGTAGGTCTATATTTTATAATGTTTTATCTTATGGTGAATTGTTTTGGATTATAAACAATCCTAATGGTGTCTATCTTGTAGCCTAGACCCAAATGTCATATCTTGACATGGGAGGATGATTGCTACATCAAGGATACTAATGATTGAATGGTCTCAACTTAGTCAAATTGCCACTAAACATGTTCAATAAAGCTAAAATACATTTGAACTTGTAGCATGTAATAAAGACCTATAGTGCACTATTGGTAGGTGAGTGATAGTTTGATTATAAGACATAAGTGTTGACCATTATTTCCCTATAAGCCAAAATGGGTCAACCCATATAGCCAAAATATTGTATAGGGGATTTATATAATGTCATAGACTATGTTGCATCTCATTTGATGTCATTTAATATGCCATTTTGGTTTAATCACAGTCTAGTCTGGTCCCTATTTCATTTGGTGTTTAAGGGACCATTTTAGAGTCATATATGTAAGTGGTAGGTCTCCATGGTGATCAATAGAGTTTGAGCATGGATCAGGTTGCTAATGGATGAGAAGATAGAGAGTGTTTTAGAGACCCTATAGGATTTTAAGAGTGCTTAGAATGACTTAGGAAGCTCATGGTTTTCACCTAGTTTTTCATTGTATTCATCTAGACATCTTAGGTCTAATAGCATAATTTATGAGTAGGCATGTTTTTGACATCACCATTACCATGTGTGGATGAGTCAAGGAAAATTGGTCATATGGGTTTATTCACATTTGTGACAAGTTTATATGTGCCAAGTTTCAAGTCCTCTACCAAAGTGCATAAAATTTTACAAAGGTCTAAAGTTTACCTCAGTCACATTTTGCATGTTTTCCCATACTTAGCTAATTTGTGGGGAGCTCAAATAAAACCAAGTTGATAGATTGAAGATGCTACATCTCACACATGTGGAATATTTTGGAGGAATTGATTAATTAGATCTATTTAATTTTTAATCTAGAATATATGCACTAAATTTGAGGTCCTCTAATGAAGCATGAAGGAAGATATACATGTGGAAAGTTGGGATCCTAGGTAGTTTGACATGTTTTTCCATACTTAGACATTTTCAATAGGTTATAGTAGAACCAAGTGAACATATTCACAAAGATATATCTCATACATATGGTAGTTGTAGGGGAAAATGATCACATGGGTTTGTTTATTTTGATAACTAGTTGTTACATGCCAAGTCCCAAGTCATCCACCAAAGTGTAGATAAAATTATGCATGTTCAAGTTGGCTCCTCATTCTAATTTCACTAACTTACCCATACTTAGCCAAATGAGATCAACCCTCACTAGGACATCACATAGGAGTAGATATTCACCAGCTAGCTTGATAATTTAATATCTTCACCTAGAAGGCTCCCAAGACTAGTGGATCAAATAGGTTTGTCCCTTTTTATAAGAAGATCATATATTAAAAGTTTGGTGCCTACATTATTCTCATGCTTCAAGATATAAATCTATAAATTTGGTTAAAAAGTATAAGACATTCACATTAATTTCAAATTAAATCCACTGAATAAATCCATATGAGCCTAAATTTGACAGTTTATGGATGTTAGTTATGTTTTATAGGATGCTAAATGATGGTCGACAGAACATCAAGTTTAAGATAGAGAAAAGATAGATCATATTGATCATAAATTTGATAGTTACATGAATATGAAGGTTATGTGAATTTCATTTGACTAGAGTGAAGACATCAATTTTAAGATCATGAACTAGTCATTGGCTTTCAAAAAGTGCATCTTAGTTGATCTAATGGTTTGTATAACATTGTACATTTAGATCTAATAGTGAGCAGAGGTCAAAGGATCACTGAATCTTAAAATTATATCTATTCATAACAAGTGTCAATGATGCATTCAACTAGTAGAGGATCAATGGTTTTTAGGCATTCATATAGATTAAAATCAATAGAGTGAAATGAGTCAAGGTGTCAACGAGACAAGTCAGATTTTGACAAACAATTGGACTAAAAGCATGTCCAAGGTTTTTTTATGAGGGTTGAGAGATTATTTTTGCCATGGATAGTAGGGTTTTTTAGGGTCATCCTAATTCCATTAAATCTAGTTCAAACACCATAATGTGATCTAACTAATATATTCAATTATGAATAATGTAAAGGGACTACTATTGGAGCTTAATACAGACCTTTGGTTTGATGTTTTTTGGCTCAAAAGGTTCATTTTTGTGACTGGTTCACCATTTCTAAAAGAGGATCCATATACAATGAACTCTTGGCTCCTACAGAGATAAAGTGGTTATTTTTAGACCCAGTGGGGTCCAAAAGGTGTTATATGGTTTATGGGTCTATTTTAATATAAGGACTATGGGAAAACCAATTACCTTAGATTGGTTTTCCATATATAATAGACCCATTAGCATGGAGACCAGTTTGAGCACGATCTAGTTGGATTAAGAACTAACATTTTGATGAATACTATGAAGGCATACACGTAGGCTCTAATGGTTTCATATCTAGTTTCAACTATATGAAAGGGACCTTTTCTCTCCACCATACATGTCATGAAACTAGTTTGGAGTAGTTTAGCATCAAGACAAATCCCTAACATATTGATCCAAGGATTTCAACTACATTAATGCTAGGACTTAGCTCAGGATAACTTGAATCAATGTAATAACATTTATTCCATATGTATTCCATATGACCATATAGATTTCATATGACCATACAAAATCCACAAGTTTTGGAAGTTAGTTTATGTGCCTTAGTTCTTAGTGTAGGAAAGTATGATGGTCATATGAAATACATCTTAGTGTATCACCCCCTTATATTAGGTTTATTTAATTCAAATTCTAAATCTTTCCCTATAAGAAAGCATTAACATAGGTGTAATCACTTCAAGATGCATTTAGGGAGCTTGCCCTTAAAATCTAGAGGCTCACTTCCTATATAAGTTCACCCACATACTGATAAGTGTTCCCATGTTGCCCAAATATGGAAGAGGCCTAAAAAACCTCTTCTAGGGTGAAATATTTGGTGATAATAGTTCTAACACACATAGTGGGACATATTGTCTTCAATACAACTTATCAAGGTGAATGTTGGTCTTGACAAACACCAGTTACAAATTGGTGTGCCACTCAACATTTTGTGACTCCTCAAATTAAATATTATTTTAAACCATTATTTTGTTTTACAATTACCCCCCATAATTCTTGGTCCTCACTAGGTCATCCTCTACTAAACCACCTTATCCTATTAATTCCCCCATTTAGTCTGAGATCTTTCTTGCAATTTAGTAGCCATAGCCTAATCTGGCCTTTGAAGAATGCGTAGATTTTGCTAGGGAGGATGAGGCTAAAGAAGTTGAAGATATTAAATAAGAAGGCATGGCTAGACATCATGATTTTCATGCCTTCAACACTAATAATCCAATCCAAATTCATGTATATGATGTCATCCATCTTAATGCCATAAAAGGTGTGCCCATATTCAATGGTGAGAGTCATATCACACCTAGTGAGCACATTAGAGATGTTTCCAAATTTTGAGTTTTAAAAAATATCATTCAAGAGAATATTTCCATTAGACTCCTTGTCATATCCCTTAAATGGAAGGCTCTTGATTGGTATAGGACTATAGAAAGTGGATGCATCACAACATTGGATGAGTTTGGAGCATTATTGAATTTCAGATTTGGAAATAAAAGTGACCATGATTCTCTCATACATCATCTCAACATGATAAAGAGGGGACCCAAATAAATAATGCATGACTTTAAATTTTGTTTTAATAATACTTGTCATAGGTTGCCTCCTCCTATAAGACCACCTACTACTTTTGTGTTCCCTACTTACTTAAGAGCCATTGGGACTGAAATTATGGTCAAGCTCCAATCTATGGGAGGATCCACCCTCCTTAAATAATATGATCTTTCTATCAAATAAAAAATAACCTCATCCAATCTTGAAGGTTACCACCTAAAGTTTTTATACCTCCTTTTTCTCATGCTTCTATTAGTACTCCATATGTATCCCAAGTTCCTAATGCCAATACCAAGCCTAAGGCTAATCCTAAGAAGATAGATAATGTGAGGGAAAAAATGAATATATTCAATTTTTGGAAGCTAGGATTAGAAGAGGCAATATGAAAAAAGGTGCCTATTAGAGTCCTTACCCCTATCAACAATAATATGGAGGAGGGAGATGTCAATGGTAGCCTAATACCAACAGGCCTATAAATGTGTCCAATCCTAATTTTACCACTAATGCAAAAGAGATGGTACTAGTTCATAACAATTTAGTGTAAGGAAAATATTGGTAGTAAGACTAATTCATGGATGTCAATCAAAATAGAGAATAAGATCTGGTGGCTCAAGGGTAGTTAACCCCCTCCTATCAAATGAATATGAGGTGATGATGTAAGTTAATGAGGGTTGGAAACCTCAAGGAGATATATTAAATAATTTTCCACTATTCCTACTAATCCTTGATCTTTAGATCAAGGTAGTAGTCCTGTTGTCCTTTCAAATTATCCTAACACTATTATTGAACCATCTACTAAGACTGAGAAGCCTTTACCATTTTATCTCACTCTCATAGTGGGTTATAAATTAGTTCATAATTGTATAGTTGATAGTGAAGCCTCTATTATATCATGCCCAAGGTTGTAGCTAACAAGTTGGGCCTAAAATATGAGCCTTATATCAAAGGGGTGAGCCAACTATATGGTACTCCTATCAAGATATTAGGGTTGATAAAAAACCTAAATGTCTTCTTACATGATTGTCTTAGCTTTCCTATCCTTCAAGATATAGTTATTGTTGACTTCCCAGCTCACTTTGCAATCTACCTATCAAGGGAATTCATACCCAAGATATGTGGATGTCTCTCAATTGATTGGTTTTAATTGGATTTTAAGACAAAGTATGAGACTAAGGTGAAAATTATAACTCAACCTCTTTCTATATTTCATATTGAGCCTTATATTAAAGCAAGTTCAAACTTGAATTGCATGGTTTATGATAAGGAGGAACCTAATATGGATGGGGGATATTCTAAACTTGAAGAAATTGATGATAAATTCTTGAATGAGTATGGTGTAGATGCATATGGACATGATCCTTATGCATACTTTGAGAAAAATGACCTTGGAACTTACTTTATGCATAAGCAGGCATCTAAAAAAGTTGAGTTAAGCATAAAAATTTCTCATGTTGTTGAGTGCATAAATATGACTCATGAGCATGATGATCATAGGTTGATGAACCTAATTTAGAACCATAGTTGTAATAATGATGTTTTCATTCCTAATATTGATGAAGATGATCTAGATTATGATACTCATGAAGAAGAAGAGGATGAGTTATGGCTTAGATTTGAGGCCATATGTCAAGAATTTTACAAGATTAGTAATATTACTTCTAATCCCAAGAAATGTATGCTTTATTTATTTATTTATGAAAATAATGAGTAGGATCTCAAATGTTCTATAAATCATGAAATTAAAGGGCATGTTGTTAAGGAAGATGGACATTAATATGTTATTCAAGAGCCTATGGTTCTAAAAAGACCAAGTGAGGTCAAGGCAAAAGTGTTTTTATGCCTAAAGGATAGTTATGAGATCTATTTGGAATTGAAACATGTTCATAGGGGTTGGATCATAAATAATAATAAATTGATACTCCCAATCATGAAGTATATCTTATGCTAGAAGAGAGAAAGGTTGGAGTAGTTATCATTATCCCTATTCTATAATATGAGGAATGTGTATTAGGTATAAAAATGATCAAGAGGATTGTAGCTCCAACCAAGGCTCTTAGAGAGAAATAAATATCATCTATAAAGGTCCCAAAAAGTTCACTTGTAGACCTAAAAATACTTAAATCTAATAGGATTCTTGATCGCCTACATATGCAAGTGATTGGTGATGAGTATGCTTCTCATGCTTGGATACCTTCATGGAGTGATAAATATGCTAGGACAACCATTTTTGACCATGGTTGAGGTATGATCAGATGTTTCATCTCTAGATGTATATCTTGTAAATATTAGGCTAGGTGTGTGTTTCCTTTCTTATTATGTTGTGTCCCAATAAGTGCTTTTAAAGCACATGTGTGTTCCTTGATTTATGTTTTATTCCTATTATTTTATGTGTTTCATGTATTTTTCAAATAATTGTATATGTCTATCTTATATACTTATGACTCTATATCCTAATGTATAGGATTAGGAAAATGGTCATGGCATAACAAGCATACCACCCTTGGTAAATTACCAAAGATGTTGACCATTTTTGCCCCTATAGCCAAAATATTATATAAGGGATTTATATAATGTCACAGAGTATGTTACAACTCATTTGATGTCATTTCATATGTCATTATAGTTTAATCATAGTCTAGGTTGGTCCTTATTTCATATGGTGTCTAGGGGGCCATTTTAGAGTCATATATGCAAGTTGTAGGTCTCCATGGTGAGCAACGCAATTTGAGAATGGGTCAGGTTGCTAATGGATGAGTAGATGAAGAGTGTTTAAAATACCCTATGGGATGGTAATAATTATTACAATGACTTTGGAAGCTCCTGGTTTTCACTTGGTTTTTCATTGTATTCATCTAGGCATCTTGGGTTAAGTAATATAATTTTTGAGTAGGCACTTTATTGACATCACCATTACCATGTGTGGATGAGTCAGGAAAAATTGGCCATATGGGTTTGTTCACATTTGTGCCAAGTTTATATTTTCCTATTTTTAGGTCCTCTACTAAAGTGCATCAAAAGTTACAAAGGTCCAAAGTTTATTCCTTAGTCACATTCTACACGTTTTCCCATACTTAGTGAATTTATAGGGATCTAAAATAAAACCAAGGCGACAGATTGAAGATGTTACATCTCACATTTTTGGTAGATTTTGGAGGAATTGATTAACTAGGTCTATTTAGTTTTGAGCCTAAAACATATGCACTAAGTTTCATGCATGTGCAAATTTGGGCTCCCAAGCAGTTTGACATGTTTTTCCATACTTTGTCATTTTCAAGAGGTTCTAGAAAAGTAATATTCACAAAGCTTTATCTCACACGTGTTGAAGTTAGAGGGGGAAATAATCACATGGGTTTATCTAGTTTGATCCCTAGTTACTATGCACCATGTCTCAAGTCTTCCACCAAATCATAGATGAAATTATGCATGTTCAAAGTTGGCTCCTCTATTAGATTTCACTAAGTTTCCCATACTTATCCAAATGAACTCAACCATCTTCAGGATGTCACATATAAGTAGATATGGACCAACTATCTTGAGAATTTAATATCTTGACCTAAAAGGCTCCTGAGACTAGTGGATCAAATGGGTTTGGCTCTTTTGGTAAGAAGAACATCTCTTGAAAGTTTGGTGCGTCAATAATTCTCACACTTCAAGATATAAATATCCAAATTTGGTCAAAAAACATAAGATGTTTTCACTAACATCGAATTAAAGCCACTATATAAATCCATATGAGCCTAAATTTGATGGTCTATAGGATGTCAATTATTCTATATAGGATGAAAAATGATGGTTGGTAGGATGTAAAGTTTAAAATAGATTAAAGATAGATCCTATTGAGCATAAATTTCATAGTCATGTGATTGTCAATCATAGTCATGCAAATGTCATTTGATGGGAATGAGGACATCAATTTTAAGATCAAGAAATAGATGTTAGATTTCAAATAGTGGGTCCCAGTTGATCTAATGGTCCACATGGCATTGTATAGTTAGATATAACAATGAGCAAAGGTCAAAGGGTCAGTGAATCTTAAGAGAAAACATGTGTCTAATAAGTGTTAATGATGTGTTCAACTAGTAGAGGATCGATGGTTCTTGGGCATTCATATAGATTAAAATCAATGGAGAAAAATGAGTCAAGGTGTCAACAAGCCAAGTTAGATTTTAACAACCAATTAGAGCAAAGGTGAGCCTCAAGTTTTTAGTGAGGGTTGAGAGTCTATTTTTGACCATATATAATAGGGTTTTGTAAGGTCATTCTGACACCATTAAAGTTGGTTTAAATTCCATGAAGTATTCTAACTAATATATTTAAGTATAAAAAATGTAAAGTGACTACCATTAGAGATTAATGAAGACCTCTAGTTCAGTGTTTTTTAGCTTTTAGGGTTCATTCTTATGACTATTTCTTCATTTATAGAAAAAGATGCATATACATTGAACTCTTGGCCTTTATAGAGATAAAGTAGGTCATTTTAGACCCATTGGCATCTAAAAAGTGTTATATGGTCTATGGGTCTATTGTAATATAAGGACTATGGGAAATCCAATGACATTAGATTGGTTTTCCATCTATAGTAGACCCATGAGCATGGATACCAGTTTGAGCATGATCTAGTTGGAATAAGAGATGCCATTTTGATGGATGTTGTGAAGGCATACATATTGGCTCCAATGGTTTCATCTCTAGGACTAACTATATGAAAGGTAAATTTTCTCTCCATTGTACACATCATGACAAACCAATTTTGAGTGGTTTATCATCAATATAAATCCCTACCAGATCAATCTAAGGATTGAAACTACATTGATTCTAGGACCTAGCTCAAAAAACATTGATCCTACCATTGTAACCATCAAGGAACATCATTGAGAAAGTAGTTACAACCATGGTTCAAATAAGATTGAAATGATTTGATTCCATGTTAGGTCTTCTTATTTCCCACTTCTCTCTAAAAAATTATATAAATATAGCTCTTGAGCTATTGTAATTTACTACCACACCATGTATGGCGAAGCCCTATTGGATTGACATCATATTTTGCCTTTGAACATTAATGAAAATCTAATTTTCAGATATTAAACAATTTTATACATGTGAAATTGATTTATGGTGATGAAAAGTGATTATAATCTATCCTTTCTTCCCTTATACTTTCATTTTTATGCAAGAGTTTTTATTCTAATAGGTCATATAAAGTATTATCAAGTGTATGGACCTATATTTTAAGTGTACAATGAGACTTAGTGTTTGCAATTAGCATAAAATTCACTTATCTTGGATATCTCTCATAAATTTAACCTCCATATTGAAATAATCATGTTATAACCCATAGGACTTGGAATTTATTTTGTGTGCTTTGTTTCTTAGTGCAAGAAAGTATGATGGTCATATGGAATACATCTTGGTGTATTATGCCCTTAGATTAGGTTTATCTCATGTAAATTATAACTCTTTTCCCATAATAAAGCATTATAATATTTTTAAGCACATCAATATACATTCAAAGATTTAACCCTTAAAATCTAGAGGCTCACTTCCACTATAGGTACACCTACATCCCTGAAAGTGTTCCCATGTTGTCCAAATTTAGAATAAGCCTGAACTACCTCTTCAAAAGTGAAATATTTGGTGAAAATAATAAGTAAGCTCATTTAGGTGTGTAATCATCCTCATTGACCTCAAAGGATTATTTATTTTTAAAATAAGCACCTAAAAGTCTTATAACTCCCTTGAAGTGCACCTACAGTTGAAGTGAAATCTATAGATCTATAATTCATTGATAGTGTGGGGAATGATGCATGATTTCAAAGTAGATAATGGTGCATCTATATTAAATAGTATTTATTACTTTAATTATAAGAGTGAAATATATACCTCAAAAACTAATAATCTCCTCTAGTAACCCTTTGTTTTTCTTAGGGATACACATACAGTCTGACAATGGACTAGTTTCTATAATATCCCCTTCAAACAGGGAATATAAAAACACCAAAGCTCTGAACAAAGATACAATCTTGTAGAATAAATTCAAAAGATAAACAATAAACCACATTAAATCTCTTAACTACCAATCAAATATCTTATTATTCATCTAGATGATTACAATAGTGGTCCTTTGTCATGCATATACAGAATATGAAAATACAGTCTTGAAAACCTGATTCCTCTAGCAAACTAGAAATAACCCTGGGTCTGTCCAACTTTTGGGTCATTGTGTCAAAAACACAGTCACCGTCATCGATCAATATACTTCCGATGTCAGTCACTGTGGGTCCTTCTCTACCGACATCAGTCTTCAGTCAGCTGATGTCAGTCACTGGGGATCTCTACCTGCCAATGTTGGTATCTGCATGGATCTATACAGATCTGTACAGACTTCGTACGGCCACCAATATAATATAACACACCCTGATAGCTAAATAACTTGATCTCAAGATATATGATTCTAATACAAAAGATCTATATTTTTATAACTTATTGAATCAAAAACCTGCTAAAATAAATACCTAGAAAGCTCTGTGACAACTTCTGTATGAAGTTACCTCTCAAATCTGTAAACCTCTGTGATAACATCTGTATGAAGCTATCTCTCAATTTGGCAATAGATTAGCTGATATTTCATAGCCTCTGAATCACACACACTGAAGAGTGGATGTTCTCCAATGTAGATGGAATCCTGGAACCCTTGGCTTAGTCTTCACAGAAGAATTCTTCAATATCAAAAATCAATAATCAATGCATAATCCATAATGGCCTCCATGAGAAACCCTTATACCCTCAAAAAGATGTGCTTTCCCTAATTAGGGTTTTCTTAAATTAGAATTAGGGTTTATAATTAATTTTAAAAAATAGGTCAAATAATTAATATTTGATTAAATTAATCAAATATTAATATCTCCCTTAATATATGTTTGATCCTCGAACCGTTTGAAGCTGGTAAACCAGGGAGTGATTTTGCACATGACCATACCAAAATAAGGGTGCTCCACTACATATCAAATGTCCCTAAAAAGTAGGAGCTTAGAGAAACATGCTTGAAAAAGCCCAAATGAATGCCAACTAAAACAAATTCTTCTAATCTAAGCCAAGCAAATCTCCATCATGACCCTCTATCCATCCTATTAGCCTACGAAGGTCATACAATAGGCTAATCATCAAGTCTGTCAATGTCCACTAAAAAATGGGACATGACAATCCACCCCTCCTGAAATTGATTATCCCAAAGCAATCTCAGAATAATGAACCACTCGATCCACCTGGATCCCAAATGTAGTTATGCTTTGCACTGTTGTTAATCAATGCAAGTTCCTGTAATATCCTCTAAAATATAACCAAAAGGAATCCACAATCAAACTGGTGAATGTAGCTCAACCAATCTATAAAATCACAATTGCCCTGAATGTGTCGATACTACAATCTGTGTAACTTGCTACTACCAATTCCATCTACAGAAGATGGTGCCAATCCATCCCATAATGGATGGTAAGAAACTAGATCCAATCCACACCTGCATGAAATCAAATCATCTAACTCTAGGTTAAAATAAAAATAATGAGCATATCCTATCATATAATGTCAGTAGGAACCCCCAAACTCTGCTACTGGCTCACCATCACTGAACTGGGAATCAACAAATAGCTCCAGTATCTGACTCTGAGTGGTTGTAGGTTGGATAAGACCCTATGCAATTTGCTCAACAAATCCCACCTCAAAATCCCTGTGAGGTAGCATAGTAGAAAGGATCACTATAATCTGCCCACCCAATCTGCTTATAACACTAGTACCTCGAATGAGAACACCTTCTGTCACTTTATGCGAGTCCAAACAAACACCTGCACTATCCAGCAAATACTCCATGAATGATTTAATGTAGAAAAAATTATATGAGGAAGTATCAACACACTCCCCCACACACCACAACTGATTCCTCTATAAAAATAGCACAGTAAACGGTACCATACTATCATATCTATGAGAAGAATCAATCTGGAGACTCGACTCCACTGGTATCCCAAACTCATCAAGACCAGGTACTCCCAAATCTTGAACATGTGTGTTAGCCCCCACAATGTGTTCCTCAGCTACAACTATAGGAACATACTCATAATCAACACTCAATGTACTAACCTCTAAGTATACCTCCACACTCTGAATGCCAGCATCAGACTCATCCTCATCTAACTCTGAAAAAGTTGCTGCTGAAACTATCTCATCATCACAATCTCTAGCTCCCACATCCTCTACAACTAACTAAGAGTCCAAATCCCCATGACTAAGCTCATCCATATGTCTCTTAGAATCTGAGTGAGCCACCTTCATTGCCTCCATGCCCTCCTTGATCTGTTATAAGTCATCACAAGAAGAACCTGCTGTAACTCCTTTCTGTCTCCTTATGTTTTGAAAATGTTGTCTCGCATTGACAGCCACTAATCTAGCCTCCTTGGCCTTTTGTGACCACATATCACATAAATTTTGGGTCCTTTCCATATCCATCCAAGTTTGATGTTCTTGATGTGAAGATGGAGTAATATGATCATGCAAAAAATCCATACTCTTATTATCCATATCATTAGCATGCTCTATGTTGGTCTCCAATGTAGAAGTCTCAAGTGAAACTTCTTGCAAAGATGATATAAACAACTCATTCCCCATGGCTGCCCTCATATCCACTTGAGTCAAATCAACATGTCTAACAACTGGTGTAGGGCTGCTCTCAACCCCTGTAGAGACCTCTTGTTTCTCCTTCTTTTTGTTTTGTGATGTGGACCTTTTATGAATGGATTCCATATACTATACTAATTTGTCTTCGAATGTAGGGTCTGAAAGAATTTCATTCATCCTCCTCTGGGTTTCAGCCAACATATTCAAGCTTTGTTTCAACTTCTTCATATCTTTGTCCCACTGTTTCTGAGTACTGGAAGACATCATGGATACTTCATTGATTCAATCTACCCAACTACCCAATAGGATGGTAGGACATTGGCTCTAATACCACTATAATATCCCCTTCAAATAGGGAATATAGAAACACCAAATCTCTAAACAAAGATACAATCTTGTAGAATAAATTTAGAAGATAAACAATAAACCACAGTAAATCTCTTAACTGCCAATCAAAAATCTTATTATTTGTCCAGATGATTACAATAGTGGTCCTTTGTCATGCATATACAAAATATGAAAATACAGTCTTGAAAACCTAATTCCTCTAGCAAACTGGAAATAACCCTGGGTTTGTGTGGCTTTCAGGTCGATGTGTTGAAAACACAGTCACCATCATTGGTCAATATACTACTGACGTCGATCACTGTGGGTCCTTCTCTATCGATGTTGGTCTTCAGTCAGCCGATGTCAGTCACTAGGGATCTCTGCCTACCGATGTCAGTATCTGCGTGGATCTGTACTAATCTATATGGACTTTGTACGACTGCCAATATAATATAACACACCCTAATACCTGAGCAACATGATCTCAAGATATATGATTCTAATACAGAAGATCTATATCTGTATAACTTATTGAATCAAAAACCTAATAAAACAAATACCTGGAAAGCTCTGTGACAACTTTTGTATGAAGTTACCTCTCAAATTTGTAAACCTCTGTGATAACTTTTGTATGAAGCTATCTCTTAATTTAGCAATAGATCAGCTGATATTTCACAGCCTCTGAATTGTACACACTGAAGAGTGGATGTTCTCTAATGCAGATGGAATCTTGGAACCCTTGGCTCAGTCTTCACAAAAGAATTCTTCAATATCAAAAATCAATAATCAATGTATAATCCATAATGGCCTCCATGAGAAACCCTTATACCCTCAAAAAGATGTGCTTTCCCTAATTAGGATTTTCTTAAATTAGAATTAGGGTTTTTAATTAATTAAAAAAATAGGTCAAATAATTAATATTTGATTAAATCAATCAAATATTAATATCTCCCTCAATATATGTCTAATCCTCAAACCATTCAAAGCTGGTGAACCAGGGAGTGATTCTGCACATGACCATACCAAAATAAGGGTGCTCCACTGCATGTCAAATATCCCTAAAAAGTAGGAGCTTAGAGAAACATGCCTAAAAAAGCCCAAATGAATTCCAACTGAAACAAATTCTTCTAATCTAAACCAATTCAATCTCCATCATGACCCTCTATCCACCCTATTAGCCTACGAAGGTTGTATAATAGGCTAATCATCAAGTCTGTCAATGTCCACTAAAAAAGGGGACATGACAGTTTCATCTAGTGGAGAGCTATACTTTAGAGATGTATAGAAGTGTATGATGAATGGATATTTTTATAACCAATATAAAAGTGGTGATGAAATAATTCCAAGTGTTTTTAATATGTATTAATATCAACCTATAGTGATGAGATTTAAAACTTGTAGATAATCATGCATATAACCCTACATGGTCAAGCCCTAGAAGCTAGTACTGAGAATCAGAGATGTTGAAGGATCTATGAATGTGATCAAGTATTGATATTTGGTGCATAGTTTATATATTTCATAAAATAACTCCCCATAGTTTTAATTTAATCATATGAATATGGGAGATGTTATTTGTTCTAACTTAGATAGAGAACACTCTAATAACAAGTCAACTTGTAGAATTAGTATATGGGGGTTGAAAAGATGAAGGAATGAGTCTTATAACCATGGTGAAATATTATATAATGTTGATATAAAAATTAATAATCATTTATATACCTCTTCAACCATTAATATCACATACAAGTATTCAAATACTTAGAATGCATAGTTAGGCCTATTAGGCCTAGAACTAGGTATGAGGCCTAATGACTTCCAACTACACTTATCTAATTACATGTAACTCACAAAAACTTTTATAGATTTAATATGAGAGTGAAATATTCGTAACATCTATTAGTTTTAAAATAACAATACATAGATGGTTAATTTGGCCTAAGACTATCTCAGACCTACCTAGAATGCATTATAAGATCTCAAAGGTCACTTTCCTTCACTCACATATATACAGAGGGACTACATGGTGACACAAGGATTTGGGGATATTTTAAGGGGGTATATATCTCAAACTCAATGTAATTGGTTTGAATTTTTATCATTAATATTTTATGAATAATTCTTAACAGTCCAAACCACCAAAAACCCTCTCAAAACCCTCATTTAGACCTGATGGTGAAGACATGAATGAATTTTATTTCAAATATTGTCAAATTATTATTAAATTGATCCATACATGTTTATAATTCTCATAGGCTCCTTTAATCTCATTTGGTTCATATTGTCTTCTATACAAATAGACCTAATATGGGGTTTTCTATAAATTTTGACTAGTTTTATAGGTACAAGGGATAATTTTTGAATTAAAATCATTTTATGAGGTGATTAGAGATTTTTAAAACCTATAATATTCATTTATCACTACATTTGTGCTTGAAAAACCTTTTTTTAGCTCATCTACTATAGGCAGTCCTAAACAAGACAGTGAGAATGAAATGACTACCTAGTGTGAAAAGTGAGAAGTGTGACAATACAGATTTGCAAGTCTATTTGATAAATAAGAGGAAAAATATGTCTTAAAAATGTGTCCTAACATCCATGCAACATGTCTCCATGAGAAAATATAAGTCATTACGATGATAAGTGTGAGGACAAGTCTAGAAAGGATAATTAGTAGTCATAGATAGTGAATGACAAGTGGTACAAATGAGTCCATCAATTGTAGGCATATGAGGTCCATTAAAATATTTTTAATACCTCCTCATGATAGTGAATTTTTTTTAATTATCCCTATGTTAGTTTCAATCAGTTAAGTGAACTCATCACTAAAAGACAATTTCAAAGAAGGAGATGAATAATCTTTGCACCACCTTGAGGGAGAATGACATGTTTTTGATGGACATTTGTCTAACATGACCTTCATGTTATATTTTCCACCTCATTACCTCAAATTTTAACTCGTTTCCACATCTTGACACATGGACTTATGATTCTTTCACTTCTTTTCTTCTCTCTCTTCTTCTTTTCTCTATAAATGCATGCCTTTTTGGTAATTATATCTAGTACACACCTAGCATGGTGAATCCATAATGGTTTGGCACCTTTTTTTATCCTTTTAATTAAGTTATGAAGCTGATTTATTCTATACAAATCTTCCTTAAGTATTTTAAGTGGTGTATTTGAATGAAAAATGATGAATATTGTTTCTCCTTGTGTTCATTCTACCCTTGTATGCATTGTATGAGTGACATCTCTTCTAACAGGTTTCATAAAGTGTATTGCTTTTTAAGGTTTACTTGAAGTGTGTGAGGGACTAGTAGTGTCTATTATCATACCTTATTTTCACCCACCTCTATTTATTCATAGTAATCTACCTCTTTGAGAAACACTTATGTTATAAGGTTATAGATTTGAGGTTAGTTTTAGTATCTTTCTCTCTTAGTGTATATTCAATCATGTTTTTGGACTAATATTTTGGTGTATCAGCTCATTATTATATGTTTAAATTGTATTACCTTATTCTCTTTTCACCCCTAAGTGACTAGTATAGTGTAGTGTGTGAGCTTAAGAGAGCAATCAAAGAAGCTATCCTTTTATCCTAGAGGTTTACCTCTATTATAGTAAACCCACAAGCCTAGATGTAATTCCATGTTGTCAAAATATGAGATAATATTGAACACCCTCTCCTAGAATGAAATATTTGGAAACAATAGTTGTAATGTCATTACATAATCTCTTTGGATCTATATAATGATAACTATTCCACACATCTAAAAACATCAACTAAATTTATAACATCTCTATCCATTCGAACTTCTAGCATCCTTTTCTAAATAAGGTAAGGGGTATTTATACATATGTGTACCCCTCTGCCTTCATTTCTATCATTAATACAAAGTTATGACTAGCCAATGACCATTAATAATAATGAGTCATTAAAATTTGTTGTAATGAATCCCTATTTACTTTGGCCTAACTAGCCCTATACACCCTCTATATGTTCAATCTTCATGTTTGTGTTCTTATTTTTTCATAGGCTAGTGCTAGATTCACACTCTCATTAATCTCCACTTCTTCTTGTGCCCTTTTCCTAGTATTTCACTTATGTGTGTCTTACATCTTATGATTTTAATTATTTGTTTCCTTATCTTTCACAACTCTGCCTTCCACACCAATGTCTTCCATGATATTCTTCAATATTTTACTCTTTCATGTCATCTTATTTTGTTTCCTTATCTTTTTGAACCTAGGTCCTCTATGTTATTATTGCACCCTTATGTTCCTGTACTATATTTGTGTTACCAAAATACTTAGAATATTTTATTAAAAAATTTGGAACCAATATGGGGCAACTGGTAGGAATGATTTTATTTTGAAATTTAACCATTTTTTGGTTAAATATATAACTATCATATTTGGTCAACATCTAGACATTTCTAAATGAATCTAAATTTATTGTCTAGAAAATAGGGATAAATAACCTGGATATGTTTGATTATGATAGCTTACTAGTTTGACAAAGACTAGAAGAATTTTTGAGGTGATTGGAAGAGTATTGTAAATTTTGGGTTCATAAATAGTGTGTGGATGTGAGATAATAGAAAATAAGAGGCATATATGTATGCAAAAGTCATGTAGGCTGAAGGTAGGTCAAAATGAAATTACCAAGTATCTAATAATATATTTTAGTGTCTACAAATGTCCCATTTTTATTCTATCATTGAAATGCAATATAAATAATAAAGTAAAATGATAAATATATACCTAGGTGTGTATATCATATTTTTTATCTAAGAGAAGGATCTAAATGCACATCTCTATTGCGTGCAAAATTACAAGGAACATGTAGTGGTTAATGTCCATAGAGTGAAATTTTTAATCTAAACTATAATTAAAATTGGAAAAATTTTAAGATCAAGGAAGGAGTACACATGTATGTGAGTAAATTAGGTTTCCATGTAACTTTAATGGAGATGATACTTCTTTGTTGATGCATCGAAGAACAATTCCTCTTTTTAAACCATTGGATAATTTTAAGTGATAAAACATCATTTTTTTATAACTATAAAATCCCATCGGTTGGGAAGACAAATTCCCAAACTCTCATGAATAATGATTAGTCTTAATACCATTGATAATTGATAAACCTCAACTACACTAAGTCAAATAACTAATCTAGTTTTGATCTTAAACCTTAAGATCATAAGGTGAGATCCACATAATGGGCTCATTATGAGTAACATCAAGGCCATTGAGCATCTCTAAACTTAAATTTATATTACGTAAAAAGAATGAAGCAACCACTACACATAAACTTAAATAATCAAGTTTTCTCACTACTTGGTGCCATTAAATTGTATTTGTAAATAAACTACTATAATAGTGCTCACTAAAAAAATTGTACATGTGCATGAACTAGTATCATGCCTCACTAAATTTGTGCCAACAAATATCTAGAATAGTATATATATGCATGAACCAATATCATTTCTCATTGAATTTGTGCCAATTTATATATAATTATATTCATATATAAGATAAAATATGAGAACTTGTATTTCAAATGTATCTATATGTTAAAATATGTAATTTTTGTTCATATAGACCATGTATACATGTATGGTATATGCACTCATATGTATATAAATATTTAATCGTTAGTTCCTACCTTTGTGAAGTACGTGTATATGAATGGAAAATGATAACATAATATTTATCAATGTGTGAATGGTTGTCTCATATATGAACTCATCTAAAATCCAAAACACTATGAACGCTCTTCATCTTGTAATTGATCTCCAAAATTTGATTCTTATTCTCATGGAGTTTTATATCTCTATGATAAGTACACTAATATTCATTGCCTTTGATTTGAGGGATTCATAATATAAGTCATTCATCTCAAAATAAGATTTAAATATATCATGTCATGTATAAATATGTAATCATGTATAGTCATGTCAAAATGTGTATGATATGTCATCATAGTAATGTATGTCATAAAAGCATGTATGTAACATATGTAATGTAGGGAATATAAGTGTCATGTAAATCTATACGTATCGGTAAGACGCAAAATAGTAACCATCATTGTTGTAATAAGTGAATAAAACTATACAATAAAAATATGCATGATATAAGCCATAGCACAAAACACAAATGAGGAGGTTTATGATATGAATCAAGACACATGCAAACTTAATAAGATCAGTAGACAATACTATATTAACCCACTCATAATTGTACAATTTCATTCATAAGGCCAAGGTCCACAATAAATGTGCATTAAAATGTTAGATAAAACAAGGCCAAGGTCCAAAATAAAGAAACATAAAGATGTCACAAACACAATGTCAAGGGGCCACACTCAAGGGATATGAAAATGTCACACACATAAGGCCAAAGAGCCACACTCAAGAGACACAAATGTGTTGAAAACAAGCCCAAGGGGACACAAACAATAAAAAAAACCAATGAATAACCTATCATTCAATAATAATAGCATTAATGAAACATAGAAAAAGTGAAAAATTAGTTTAGACCATCCATGTATATCAATGCCACATCATATAAAATCAACATATACGTGTATCATTGTGTAATATATGATTAAATATAGAGATGTTATAACAATATAGGTAGCTCAACATGGTTAAAGGTCTTAACATATATAACCTATGATAGTAACTTGTAGATTAAGATGCCTTCATCATTGGCATGGTTATTGGGTATAGAGAGTCTAGAATATGTATGTTCATATATGATATGTATGTCTTGCATCTTTCTCATATACCATGAAATACATGTGTAAAATAACATATTTAAATAGTTTAAATAGCCATCATGTCATGTTTATGTCTTGATTATTTATTTATTTATTTTGATAAATATGGGGTTATTTAAGGCCCCCAACCATAAAAATGAGTTTTACAAGAAGAAGCCATAAAAAGGCTTGAAACAAAGACTAGCAGTATAGCTAAAATCCATACATACATAACCAAAGATAAAAAAGACATCAACGCCACATACTACTCAAAAGCTAGCAACCAAGATCAACTTGTGGGATAGTAATCTAACAAATTAGCTATCTTGCCTTTTTTACTTTTTTTTCTTTTTTACCACCTACCACAATTCTTGTTCTACATTCACCATAACTAATTGTTTATCTAAACTTTGTATTTCCAAAGTTTTATTTTCATGTAGATCATTGTCAAAATTTGAGCTTTCAAACACATGTCCTCTTTTCATTCCCCTAGCTGGCTGCTTCAAAGGGGACATCTAAATAGTTTCTATCATCACTTCAATGGGAAAAAATTTAGTAGTTGATGTAGTTTTTTATCCTTTCTTGAAATCTCTCAATTTTATGTCATCTTGTATTTTTAGATCCTTAAAAAAATCTTCTACCACTAGGAATGGATCGGGTGCACTCCATTTGTTTGTTTTGGACATTTCCCCTTCTTTTTCATTACTTGTGAATGCCCTTGAGGATAGAATGCATAAAGATGACCTGGTGTTTTATAATTATGGCATCTAAAAGTAGTATTCTCATAGTCTAGAATTTGAACATTCTGATTTTTACCATACTTTAAAATGAATTTATTAGGAACCCCTTTGCTTAAATCTAGCTCAACACAAAAATGGGCATAAGTGCATAATCTTATAACAATACACTCACTATCATTTTTTAAGAATGTCCCCAAAGTATTCACTATTTATTTTTAATCATTACATTAATTTAAAGGCAAATTAAGAAGATGAAGCCAAACTTCCATCTTAGTGACTGAAAGAGTGATAGAGTTGAAATCGAAAAACCAAGGCATGATGAACAAACTCAAAGTGCCCAAAAACTAAGGGCCTTCTGAGAGCTATTTATGGTAATATTCTTGATTATGGAAATGGATAACAAAAAACCATTAGATCATAGATAAATTTCAAAAAGGCTCATCCATGTCTCATGAACCCATTTATATAAAGTAGATGTAGATAACCAAATACCATTAAATCTGTAAATGATTGCATCTTCCACCAAAAAATAAAAATAATCATCTACTTCATCCTTTGATATCTCCATATAAGAGACATCCTTATCTTGATCAAAAATTTAGAATTAAAGAGGGGGTGAGTTTTTTTCCAGATGTGGGATGGGGGTATCATTTCTAATTGCATCTTTGAATGAAGTCAGTTTGGGGTTAAAGGGATGATTTGGGATAGCCATCCCTCCCTACAATCTAAAAGATATGAAAATAACTAAATATTTTCCTAAATAATAAAATAATAGGGGGAGATAATTTTACAACTCCTTACCATGATAAACTAAGTACTAAAAATTAGCCAAAATCTCTAAATATACATGTAATCTCTATTTTAGATCTAAAACATCATCAATCCCTTTGACCTAGAATCAATTTGTATACCTTGATAAGGAGAAAACCATTAATTGGTATTATAGGTGCTTAAAATATATATTTACCTTTATTAAGTTAGCATAAATATAAATATCAGCCACCACAAATTTTATATCATCCTCTGATGTTGTTGGTTCTACATTCACTAGGCTTGAAGGATCAACTGCCATTGTTGCTAAGGGATTAGGCTTTTATTTCATTATTTGAAAACCTATCTTCAATACATTATCATATATTGAGTGAGAAAGGAGTGAATTTCTATTTCTATGATGTAAATCCTCATGCATATCCCATGCATCCCCCTCTTTTAGTGGTATGGACACATTTGGTGGTGACCCAAAGTAAATCTGGTGCAATGTTGTAGTGGGATATTCCAATCCCAAGTAGATATGATCATATGATGGTCATTTTTGGAGACTCCCCTACTCTATCATGAGTATTTCCTTCCCATCTGAATTTTATAAGAATTGTATGCTCCTCTAACCTAGCTTATTGCACATCCTTGATCCCTCCTTGAATCTTCTATTGAGTGTAACCCTAAGAAAAGACCTCTTCTCCCACACATTTAAATTTGTCATCAATGAAATGGCTATAGTCTTGAATTCACCACTAACCCTAGTAGAGCCCATCATCATTTTATCCATATTGAAAATGCATTTAATTCATAATTTTTAAATATGTGAATGTTTTTGCATTTTTGAATATTTTAATTATTTTCATATTTATAATTTATCTTTAAATTTGAAAAGGTGGTATACATTTATCCCATCAATTTTATAGTCATGAATATTACATGTATCATATGTGAAAAGGTCATCTTTCATAAGAAAAAAGTAATAGATATGGGTGTATTAGGCTCTGAGAAGGCATCATGCATTGTGATATAATTATTAGAATCTCTCATAGGATGATGTGTATAGTGAGTAACACTAAAAGGTGTAATAATATGTGGGTTATAATTTCTAGTAAGAGAATATCTCATTTCCTATGTTCTTAGTGGAACATGTTGAACTATCCATGGTGACAAATTATATGTGTTATAATATATAATGGCCTATGTGAGTCCCTTAATGACACTTTTATGTGATAAGTGTTGTAAAACTAGTGGCCTAGGAGAATAAAATAATCTTATATGATTTGAGTGTTTGTCTTTTTGTGTGTTTGTGTGTGTCTCTCATAAGTGTAATAATCATCTCTACACAATTCTCATGAATAGGTTTAAAAACAAAGTGAGATGGGGTAGGGATGGAGGAGGAGGTACCAATGGTTGAAGAGGGTACTCATACCAAGTGTCTTAAATTATGACTACTTTGTTGCACTATATATACTTGATACAATGTTTCATTTTATATGGTACTACCCAAATCTTATATATCCAAGGGTATCATAACAACATGTCAAAGACCCCATTACATTGTAGAACTATGAATAAATAGCCATTATTTATGAACCCACCTAAAGAGGTATAACAATGTGCCCAAGAGTGTTATGTGTCTATCAATCATATCCCTTAACCTTTTTTAAGTATATTTCAAATAAAAATGTGTATATCTAAGAGTGTGGATAAGTTTCATTATTCAAAAAAATTTACTTTATCCATTGCCAACCATGATATTGTATATGGGTTACTAGTTGATATGGGATCATATGAATAAATTGTGGAGATCTGAATCAAATCTGACTATCTCACATAATCAAATGTAATTGTATGCATCTAAATCCACTCTATTCATTTAATGTCACTAATACTACTATTAGTTGACACTAGTTTCGTTTATCCCATCTAATCTAATTTATCCCTACTAATTTATCCCCTTTTATCTAATATCACCCTTCATTCCTCTTCACTTGCTAGACTTTATTCTATCCCAATTCTTTATTAATTTATCCTAAATCCCCAATATACCATCTTAATCCTAATTACCTATTATTTGAGAATTTTAAATTCCCATGACCCACCTAACCACCTACTAAGCGTATTCCTAGACTTTCCTACACCCCTAGTCCCTAATTATCCACGTAATCCCTATCTAATCCCCTATCTAAGCCTAATTAATCCCTATGAGGATTATAAAATTGGATGATTTTATAATTATCTCTATTCTTAACCTCCTCTCTTAGAGCCTCTAAATCTAGAGGCTTCCAAGGAATTTTAAATTCCTTGGATAATCCCCATCCATTTATCTCCCTCATTCAAATTCAAATCTACACCATTGATATTTCCCTCATATTTATATTTAAAACACTCATTCCTCCATGGAATGCCATCTTAGAAAATCATAAAGCCTCCATGTCTAATTATAAAGTGAGCATCAAATCCATGTCCATGAATCTATAATTGACCATAAAAAATCCTTCATCATGCCATCATAATGTCCAAAATATGAGTCTAAGGTAATAAATCCCATCCTCTTATTTTTGAATCTATTTGATCATGGTTTAGAGCATTTAGATTTAGGATTTAAGTGTAGGATTGAATATTTTATTCATTTAATTGCATTTAGTCTTAATGGATATATATCTTATTCAGGTAGTTTGATATTTTGGCTTGAATTTACATAGTTTATTCCATATTATGCCCAAAAATCCTTCTACAATAATTATAGGATGTTATGGTGATATTCATGTAAGTGTACCAATAATCTAACCCATTAAATGACCATATGTCATAGGGGGAGGTTGAGAATTAATGTATACTATACCTTAGAAGTATCCTTAGTCTTTATTATCTCAATTTTTGTAAATGGTTTGTTAAATATTTTTAATTTATAATTCCCATTTTATTTTAGTATAGATTTTTATGTGTGTGCTTACCTCAATAGTGTTATCATTTATAAGATCTTATAACTTATATCTTAACTTGAGACATTTATTTTAGAATTCTGATAGTTTGATGATAATCATAGTATGCATAATTACCATTATTATTAGCTGTAGGCTTACTCGCATAAAAATATTATGGTGGAGGTAGAGATATGAGTTTACACTCAAGTAAATTATATACTATTATATGAGGAAGTGATGTTAAACATGAAAATTTACTCTTTTATGGAGTAGAAAAGAGAATCCAATTTATTGGATTTGATTTACATTAATTGTTAACTTTAATTATTTCTTGCTATCATGTGATTTAAATTTATAGCTTGGCTTGATCTAAAACTTTGTTGTTGAATTATTTGGATTATTCTGTGTGATATATTAATCCAAGAGTGGAGTTAGGCAAGTGTTATTGTGATAAAAATACACTAATAAATCTAACACCTCAGGCCTAGACACTCAAGGAGAAAGAAAAAAATGCAAGTAACTAATAATGCAATACAAAACAAGTATTCTTTACCTTCCTTGAGAGAAAGAGTTGCATGTTATCCATGAAATAATTTTCTCGGTTGTGTGCTCAAAATGTCTTTGATAATGGTTCTCCTTGCATCATTTTTCCTTGTCACATTGGCAATGTTTGGCTTAGATTTGGCAAGATATAACAATCTATCAATATTTTTGAATTATAACACTATAATAATTCTTTGTCTCTCAACAATTTATCATTATAATATTACATAAAAAATCTCCTTGAAGGAATTCATACATAATAACATTAAATATAAAATCTTCCTTGAAGAATGGGTGAGGCCTTGTATTTATAACCTTTCAAACTATCCCCAACCCAAGTGTGATTAGGTTTAGGTTAACCATGGTTAGGTTTGGGAGGGGAAAATCCATTAATATTTTGAATTAATAGGTATGGTTCATAAACCTAGATATTTTTTTATATTTTGTGAGTTCTTGACAACTCACAAAAGATGATGTCATGATGGTGACATCATTTTAGATATTTGTGTGATGTCATGATGATGCCATTAGTCTAATTTTATGAATTTAAAAAAATAAAAATTTAACAATTAATTATCCATGGTATTTTCACCTATGTATTAATTAGGTTTAACCAATTAAGCAATCTTGATCAAGTTAATTACCATTTTAAAAATTTTACAAGTTATCCCTCACACATGGTCGAAAAGGTCAATTTGTTTAGTCGTAACTTGACTAGATATTAGGGATACATTGACATGGTTTAGAAGATACATCTGATATGTGTTGATGAATAATAAAATTCCAATTATTTTCATGCTTAACTTACATTATCTGAAAGAAGATTCTCTAGTGTTTTTTTAGACATGAAAGTGTCCGAAAAAGAGTGCCTACATTAGGTGCATATTTGAGTTTGTTTAAAGCTATGAACTTGAATTACTGATCTCTAACTATATGGCATAACTCATTCAAAGACTTGAATTTATTGAATACTATTGACTCATGGAGTGGTACACAAAAACATTAACTTGAAGATGTATTTTAACTCATTGTCTACCATAGTATTGTTCAACATAGTTATAATGATATAATTCCAAATTACATTATTGTTGGTTATCCCATTGGACCCTTTCTTGAGTTTGGAAATTTGTGCATAAGATCACTTCTCATCAATGTTAGTGGAAATGTGTGTTACAAACTATTATTTAAAAGGGTTTAATTCTTTTATTGATTGGAGAGGGAGGTCATAAAACCACCATAAATCATATTCTTTAATAATTCTCAAAAATATCTTGGTCAATAATTGTTCATTGTATGTGTAATTCAAGCATCTTGAATGAAAGTATCTAAGGTGTTGTTTGAGATCACATTTACTATAATATATTGGAATATTAGGCACTAAAAACCCTATAGGTAAGGGATATGTTAAAATCTATGGGGATAATGGATTATGGATCAAAACATTTGAATACATTGAATAAATATCTCTAGTAATTTCTTAATATAACTTCAACACATTATCTTCTAGAGCTAACATAGACTAATCAAGGGAGCATGTAATAGGCAAGGTTGATGATGTAATATGTATAGTCATCATAGGATGTTAATAGGTTATCTATGTAGGAATAGGCATTGAAATATGTGGGAAGCATTTTGTTTTCCCCACACCTTATGTTGATATCGCATGTGTGACTGGAGGTGTAGAAATAGTATTGGTATGGACACCTATGGCTAGGATGGTAAATTGAAAGGAGTGGTTAAGAATATTAAATTGATCATGTTTTTGTTCCTCATATGTAATAAATTTATCTTTGTGTGTATCCTTAGAAGTTAGGACTAGTTTTACCACTTTATCCACTTCTTGAAGATGTTGATGAAATCCATGGAGAAATTTGAACAATAATTTAATTTGGTACCGTAATAAGCTCATTAGGATCAATACTATTTTGGTATTCATGAACATATTGACTATCCTAATTATCATGGTCTAAATTAGTCATTTAAAAATAATCATCTATTTATACATATTCATGAATAATTGCATCATCAAAATAAGAGGAAACATTTATTGTATTGATTTTATCAATTTTATATGAAACCAAAGGAACATGATTAAGATCTATATGGACCCTAATTAATCTATAACTACACTTAGAGGGACAATGGGAGTTTAATTTTTGGATGGCATTAGATGAAATCATACAAGTATGCAAGAGGATAGGGCCAAAGATTTAAAATATTTATTTTCTTTTGTATGGGGAAATCAGATATCATAATTGAAACCCTAATAAAAATAGGAAACACTTAGAAAGAAGGGTGAAATCCTTAGATAAACCTAGGTTTTATAAATGTTCAAACAATATATGGGTTCTTCAATATGTTTGAATATAATTTATATTTATTTATTACCCTAATAAAGATAAAATATTTTATAAATATTTAAGATCATAAAATATGGAAATAAATCATATATTTGAATTTATAATATTGAAATTGGTTTGACAATGGCAGTTCTTAAATATGGAAATTATAATAAATGATGAGTTACTTAGTGGTTACTTGTACTACTAAGGAATCAAACATGTGGTAGGTAGTAATTGAGGCTATAAACATGATTATGAGTCAGTTGATATAGGTTTTGGGTCTTTTTTCATGCCCAAATAGTAACATTCACTAGAATATTCTAAGCCAAATGGTTCTATACCTAGATATTTTATTTTATGTTTGATATAGGCATGTGCACCTATTTCTACTTCAACTTTGATCATGATCCTATACTCTAATCATATGTGGGATTCCAAAAAATACATATCCTTCATATAAAACACTAACTCCACTTGTGAGGGGATAAAACCTACAAAAACCTAAGAAGTGTAATGGACTGAGTTGACCCCAGTCACCCCTATTGGTGATTATTTTTTCCTATGTATCTAGTACTCAAAAGAGGGAAATCAAACCACATGTAATTATTCCTATTAATGTGAATGTTTAATTTTGATATTAATCTATATGAATATAACTAGAGATATATCTTTTTATAGTTTACAAAGTTCTCTCTTGACTTGGAAAATAAATGCTCATAGTGATTGATTTATAATTTAGGAAGAATATTTTTTCAATGTGCAGTAGTGTATATATTCTTGATATTTAAGTTATATATGTCCAATATTTATACACTTTATTTGTATTTATATGCATCTATTTTTTTACTTTCTCACACCATTCACACACTAGGTAGATGGGCTAACCCATATGGATGATTTGATTTTGAAATTTGACCATTGTTAGGCAAAAGATCAAATAGTTAGATTTTTTTGGTAACATATGGATAATTTTGAATGAATTCAAAGTTATTATTTGATATATAAAAATACCAATTTATTGATCTATATATATCCAAGAATTCTATTTTACTATTTTGACACAAAATTTGATAATTCTTGAGGTGAGTGATAACAACTTGGAAGGATTGGAACCATAAATAACATGTGGATGTGATAAAATGTCAATTATGAGGAACATATGCGTGAATGAGTCATTTAGGGTGAAGGTAGGTAAAAATTTACATTTAAAATTATATAATACTATATTTTAGTGTTTACAAAATGATACCATCAAGGGGTTGCTTACATGTAGGATCTAAGTTGATTGATTTAAATGTCACATGTCATGGGAAATAAGTAACATGTAATCATCAATCCATTCATTTATCATATCATATTTATTAATTAAAATTTTAATATGATCAATAAGTATGTATTTTAATTCATTTTTACTTTCTTATTTTTATTCTTCATGACCATGGGAATGTTATATGGAATTGGAAGGAAAATAGATCTATTAAATTATAACATTAATTTAACATATTGCTCCTTCACTACCATTGTACAAAGAGAAATCACTAGCATATGAATCCTCCCAATCATCATGAATATAATAATAATAAACATAGTCATTGAATTCATTCACACAATAATGATCATCATTTAAACAATCATTATCATTAATTACACAATCATAGTCATCTACTTCTACATATTTCCATTCATGGGTATAATAATAAGGATTATGGGTATAAAATAAAGAATACATAAGATGATACATATTAGGGTTTATATAAACAAACACAACATGATGTGGAATTTATTTATTATATTTTATTTTCTATTAAATATAATCCTCATCACTGATATCATGTTTATTATTAGATAGTTCTGGTGATGTAGTCTTATCCTTTGTGCTATAGTCTTCTTCATTTTTCTCTATGCATGAAGTCAAAGTTGTGATTTTATCTATATAAACCATTTTTTTAATATTAGTATTCTTAGGTACATATTTTATAAAATTATTTCTTATACACCTCTTTCTTAATAAATTTTCCTTTAGGTGGCTCTCTTTTTAATAACCTTTGGAGATAGAACCAAAATATTAGTGGGTTGCTCAATATTGGAAGGTGTTTTTGAATATGGTGATGTTTGAATATATGTATCCAATGTAAGACCACCACTATTAGTAATATATTCTATTTTTTAAATCAAAGTCCAACACTTATATGTGTGATGCCCATGAACTATATGATAAGAACAATAATGTTTGGATCTTTTCACAAGATAAATAAGAGGTAATATGATAAACTTATTTTCAATTATGTTCCTTAGAGTTTCACATAGAGATGTTTTAAGCTTATGTGAATGTTGTGGTGTATTAGTAATAGATATATTTTGTTTCTTAAATTATGTTTGAGATGAAATATTTTTAAATATATAATTTTTGAATGGAGAGTAAGAGATGTAATTTAGTGTAGCATGCTTTGGATTTTTGGAATGTGTAATCTTATCTTCAAGTGATGTGACCTTTAAATATAAATTTTGATTTATTTCTATAACTTCTCTATGAAATGCATCATATTAAGCATCAAATGTGTAAGAATGGTAATACTCTAAATACATTAATTAAATGGTTGAGTCTTATCATGGATGACCATACTATGTATAATACTTCTCATGGGTTGGGAATATTTATATTTATAATCACAAGTCCTAGATAATTCAAATTTAACCTTCATAAATGATAGAACCTAGGTTCCCTAGAGCTCTGACACAACTTGTCAGATTTAAGAGCACACATGATTACCTTTGTATAAGTAACTTAAACATGAAAAAATACCCAAAAGAACAAATAACTATCAATGAGAAAGCACACAAAATATGAGAGGCAACACACAATTATATTCAACTCATTACAAAGGAAATTACAATAAAGAGATCACACTCTTCTTCCACCTCTGTGAGGCTTCCTCCTCAAGGGCTCCCAGTAATCTTCCCACCTAAGTAATCTTCTCTCAATAGGTCACAACACATAGCTAACACAAGTTGTTGTTCACCTCATTGTGCATCCAGTATAATCAAGTACAAACCGGTACTGCAAGTCGATCTCACCATGATCCTACTCCTTGATTTATTGCTGTCACCTTGGATCCTAATCCCCCACCAATCTCATTTTGAACCTCGTATACACACACCCCTATAGACCAACCTGATCTTACTTATCACATGTAGATGTCCACCATGATCCTGCAACACCCTGCATACCAAACCTGATCTTACATACATGAGGAATCCTACTTGATTCCACCATGGGAAGCACTCTCCAAGTTCTACACTTGAGTTCTACAATTTCTTCACTTAACAATACAGCCCATGAGTCTATTATATAGATCTCATGCATACACTAATTTAGACAAGTGGCTCAAAGACTCGAGCTAGTCTTTATCATGCAAACTCTCTGTTCACTTAACTGACTGTTCATCAACAATAGTTCTGGAACTACCACAGGCAACTGACATCAGTCCCTATCTTCCTAGAGGTGACTGATGCCTGTCGATATCTTGTTGATGTCGGTCACTATACACTGATCCCTGACTGACATCAGTTTGTGGCTTGCTGATGCTGGTGACTGCATACTCAGCATCCTCCTTTTGTTTGCATCAAGGTGAAGCTTTTAGCTCCACACCCTAACAATCTCCCACTTGGAGATAAATAGCTACATCTATGCCTATACCACTACTTTGTCTAATCTACATCTTGGCTTGTATTTCTCTTTAAGCTCCCACTTGAAGACTACCCACCACACTCCTTGTGGTGTTAATCCTGTGCCTAAATTTTTTCATTCTCAGCTTACCTTCTTCTACCGTTGCTATACTCCCACTTAATCAAAAACCCCTATGAGTAACCTGTAATCAACACACACTAACCAGATCTAGGCCATCTGTTAGTCAAACTCGCTTTGAGAACATCTAACCTCGCTCTGATACTATTTGATAGGACCTAGGTTCCCTAGATCTCTGACACAACTTGTCAGATTTAAGAGCACACATGATTACCTTTGTATAAGAAACTTAAACATGTAGAAATACCTAGAAGAACAAATAACTATCAATGAAAAAACACACAGAATATGAGAGGCAACACACAATTGTATTCAACTCATTACAAAGGAAATTACAATAAAGAGATCATAGTCTTCTTCCACCTCTATGAGGCTTCCTCCTCAAGGGCTCCTAGTAATCTTCCCACCTGAGTAATATTCTCTCAATAGGTCACAACACATAGCTAACACAAGCTGTTGTTCACCTCATTGTATGTCTAGTACAATCGAGTATGAACCGGTACTCCAAGTAGATCTCACCATGATCCTGCTCTTTGATGTATTGATGTCACCTTGGATCCTGCTCCCCCACCAATCTCCTTTTGACCCTTGCATACACACACCCCTACAGACCAACCTGATCTTACTTATCACATGTAGATCTCCACCATGATCCTGCAACACCCTGCATATCAAACCTGATCTTACATACATGACGAATCCTACTTGATTCCACCATGGGAAGAACCCTCCAAGTTCTACACTTGAGTTATACAAGTTCTTCACTTAACAATATAGCCCATGAGTCTATTATATAGATTTCACTTAACAATATAGCCCATGAGTCTATTATATAGATCTCATGCATAAACTAATTTAGACAAGTGGCTCAAAGACTCAAACTAGTCTGTATCATGCAAACTCTTCATTCACTTAACTGACTGTTCATCAACAGCAATTCTAGAACCACCACAGGTGACCAACGTTGGTCCCTGTCTTCTTGGAGGTGATAGACGCGAGCCGATATCCTACTGATGCCAGTTTCTATATACTGATGCATGATCGACATTAGTTTGTGACCTATCAATGCCAGTGACTACATACTTAGCATCTTCCTTCTGTTTGCATCAAGGTGAAGCTTTTAGCTCCACACCCTAACAATAAAAACCCTATACAATTATGCACCCTATATGCCTATATAATACAAGAATTGTGAAAAAAATGAGGGATGATATTTATAACTACTTTGAGGTCTATATAGAATCATTTCAAATTCAACATTCATGGAATATGTGTTATAAATAATAAATAATAATTTATCATTATTTATAGCATCTTTAGTGTTGTGTCCAATGTAGCCCATTTTAAAAATTCTTAGATAAGTACCCATTTACTCTCAAAATTTGCATATTTAAGTCCCACTCAAGTATGTGATAACTTTAATCCTAATCTTACCTTGACTAATTCATAATATTATTGAGTTATTTTTATGAATTTTGACTTTGGGTATTATTTGATAAATGTCAAGTTTTAATTTTTCATGACTAAAAATAATAATCGATGTTTGTCCAAATATATTTAGTTCAAATGTAGAGGTCATTGTTAATAGACTAGGTCTCCTTCACACATTCAATATTAGAGGATGACTAAAATTCTTATTTTACATGGTTATATTGCATATCAAAAGCCCTAGTTCAACAATATTGTGCCATACATCATTCTCGATGTTGGCTAAGGTATATATTACTTTAACCAACTCAACTTAGTGATATTATGCCATGCATAATTCTATCATCTCATCGGTGGTTTCATGAAAATTGGGTAACTATACATTTGTCCAAACCCCTGACTAAATAAGATATTTCTACACATCATTCTCTTACCTTATCAGCTTATCAGTGATTTTCCATAGAAGTGACCAATTTTATATTTAATCATAAGTATTAACTTAGTGGGATCTTGATAAGTGTCACAACCTCGCTCTATGACTTAATATACTCAAAGATTCAAAATCACAAAAGTGATGACCAATCAACTCATGAAATAATTCCATATGGCCTCATCTCACTATGCCATGGAATTCATAGTACATGTTCAATTTACCAAATTTGATGACTACCTAACTTAGTGGGATCATACCAAGTGTCACCATCTCATTACATTCGGACATATAAATAGAATAATATATCACAAATCTAGTTACTAATAAATCAATCAAAAATATGTTATATGTCCTAATTTGGATATTCAATATCCATTAGTGATCGATAGATCATGTCATGTGTCCCTCATAGTATAGTCATCTATCACATGTCATGTCAAATGTTATCATCTTACTCCTTCATGCACAAGTAAATATCCATGCAGTGAAGGGGATATGTGAACCTATATCAAGTGACATCTTGACACATGTATCATATTCACTACACTTGGACCCTAAGTATAATATTTATCCATTAAACTACATACATAAATATAAAAAATATGTGACAAATTAGACAAAATAAGTGAAAACAAGACACATGCAAATCAAAAATCCCATAAAAGTGTATGTTATAAAAATAAAATTTAAATGGAAATATATTTGACATAGACCATTTATCAATAATTAATTACCATAAATTAAAAATTATGGCATTGAATTTAGAATTCATAAGTTCATATATCATCTCCAATTCATATTAACTTCTATTTGTGAACAAAATATGAGTTGAATAAAATCTAGAGTTATCTATTTATTATGGAATTTAAAATTAACAATCCAAATTTAAAGATCAACAGGCTATGATAGATAGATCTCAAAGAGAATATCCCTACACCTTTAATATTTTGCTTTGGGACACAAATAGAATTCACATATATAATTTTTTATCACAGTGCCCTAGAAAACAAATTCCACCATTATTCATCTTTATAGGCAAAATTAGAAAGGGGAAAACCATATGAAGATGAGATAAAAATACCATTATATGATAGGGAATACTATGATGATCTATTAGCCATTAAAGTATCAATACTACACAAAGCAACTATAAAACTCAAGGTATGTCCATGCATTGATGTCTTGCATAATTTTTTTATTGTTAAAACCTATGTCGATAACATATTTCATAGAATTAATAGCAATAATCCTATAGCATTGGTGTATGGGGTTGCCTTTAAAAATTAATATGGGGTCCTCGATAGTGACATGGTATATGATTTCCCCATTATTTCAAATTGGATAAAATAAAATGTTTATAAAGACACACTCAAGGCTTGGGAAAATAACCCTAACAATTTTGTAAAGGAAAACTTTTCCTATTTTACATTTTGTGGCCAGGAGATAGGATTTATATGTCCCTCATGAACATGATACATGGATCTTAATATATAATAAATGTAGATAATGTTTGGGTAGATTTATTTTCAATTAAATTAGATGATAGGAAAGACCCTACTATTGGTGAGGATGATAGTTATAGTTTAAAATAGCATAGGATGCCCCAAAATAAACTAGATGGTCATTTCTATATGATGTCTTATTTTTATATGTTCTTTGTGATACAATCACCCTAAAAATGGAATTTTAATGGTAACTAATGAATGTAAATAATAGGATTTGTGATGATTTTAATATATTTTACATTCATCAATTTAGATATCACATAAAAATATTTCTAGATATATTTTACCCCTAGTGTATAAAGAATTCAATGGTAAACCCATTCCTAGATTGTTTGAAAAATCATAAGGCTGTTAAAGACACTACGTAATTACTAGTATTGCCTAGATCATACTATTATTAAAGTCGAGGGAATTTGGCTACCCCTTTTTACCTTCCCAAATGTGTGCCAAAAAAAATAGTAGAACAAGAGAAATTATTTAAATTATTTATAAGTGTGGATGTTGATTGTAGATAATCAAAGTTAGGAGTTTTCTAGAAAACACCCTTAATCATTGGTAGGGAATAGTACAAATATTGGATCCAAATATTTGGATCTTTAAAACATGGGTCAAAATTCCACCTTGATTTATCGAAATTTAGATACTGGGATCCCTATGGGAGGATAGCACAACACAAACAATTATGAAGAAAGGGTCATAACTAATCATGGCCATGTTAATTATTCATATGAATAAAATTTTATGGATAAATATGATAAATTTGAAGTCTTGGTTAAGATTAATTCATCTTGGATGACCATGGAGATAGACAATAAAATTCAATATGATGCACATGTATAAAAAAATGATGTGATTACTATAGGACATCCTAAAGAATGTCCTATGAGAGAAACCATTGAATAATTGATAATGAAGATACTTAGAGGGTTTCCACCTCCTAAGTATCCTTAGTACATGTTACTTATTTGGATATAGTCACCACTTTGATTCCTCCAATTATATTCACTTTTATTCTTAAAATATAACCAACTCATCTACTTACATCAACATAACCATTGGTAACTATCTAGGCTTCTTTAGTGCTTACCTCAGCTGGACCACCTCTAAAAATTTAAGAAAGAAGGACATTTCTTGGTTATTTTAGTATTTATATAGTTTCAATTGAAGAGAGGCCTCCTCCACTTACATAAACACCACTGGATATAACAAAAGAGGAGTAATTTACTAAGGAAGACTTAATGGATATGGTCATGGATAAATAACTTTCAATGAAAGAGGAAGTATTTAAAGTGAAATGTTATTTTTTTAAGAATATACCATTACATGTGAAATTTACAACTTTTGAGTCTATTTCTTTCAATACACTTAATTAGAGTAAAGATATAATAATAAGAAGATGTAGTGAGAAAGTTTGTTGATACCTCTACCCTAGTAATACTCTTCGAGTGGACATATCAATTGATGGTGAAATTAATAATATAGTGATAAAACTATGAACTTCTACATAAATCATGGTTTCTATTTCCCTATTTCAAATGATGCTACAAATTTTACTACTCATGTTGTGGTTTCAATCCATACAAGTTCATTTAACTCTAAGGGTATTTATGTTCCTCTATTTAATATTTTCATTACTCTTGTAATAATGATTTCTAATGTTCTATGTGATCCATTAGCTAGTGATTCCACCATTCTTATAAATACTAATGTTGTCCTTAACACTACTATATTATTTCATTACATATCAAAAAACTTGAGCCAAACTATCATTACACAGTTTGAGGATGTAGTAGATCCTTAAGGACCTTTTCTCATTGATTTCTAGGAAGTGTATTTCAAGGATTTAGTTTCCCATTCATTATTTGACCCATTCCTTAGTAATTCAACCATTGAGATAGTAATCCCTATGTCCTCAATTTCTTATACAAAGTATTATATTGACACAACTATGTAGGAGTCCCCTAGTGTGTTTAAATACACTGTTCATACTCTACCTAGTATTAAGGTATCTTGAGATAAAATGGTCAACCCTTCATTTCCTACACCTCCATCACTGACTCTTTCAACACTCATGGGACCACTAACAACCATACAATCAATTCATGCTTCATCCCAAAAAAATTGTCTCTAACACTAGGCTAGTCCTAGTCACACCATGGATGCAACAAATGCAAACCAAGAAATTATCCAAGTTGAAATTAGTGCTTATTGAACCACCAAATATCAGCCTAGAATTTGATGAGAGTACTAATCAATTGAATATAATTATAAATAGGAAAATTATTGGTGATAATAAGGATATTGAATTCAGAAGAGAGGAAGAGTTTTTAATTTGAACTGAGAAAAGAAAGACTCAGTCTAATGACTATGAATAATTTGAAGAAGATCTTGAATGTATGGTAAATGCCACAAGATGTGTATTAAATAAAATTCTTTGAGCTCTCAAACATGAAAAACAAAGGTTGTAGTCTCAAAATATAATAAAATCCATAGATGATGTATTATAATAATTACATAAATTAGTTCGTAGGTGTATCATTTAATATTATCAATTCACAAATCATGGGTATAGTCATAACCACATTAGACTAAATTGGTAGAGTTCCAAAAATATTTCAAAATTGAGCAAGGGAAAATTCATACCCATAGTTAAATTTATTGACACTCCCCAAGATAATATTAGCACATATTATGTGAAAAACACCACAAATAACCTTATCGAGTGGCACAAAATGGTGAGAGTGCTAGTCAATAAATTAACTACTCAAGATCATGAATCTATAAATTTGATTTGAGATATAATTATCCCCTCTATATATACTCCATAAGGTAAAATAGTCAATAGAACATCTTTTAATACTTTTCTCTAGGCCTCTATCAACCATTTCATAACCAAAGTTAGATATTTATCCCAAGGAAAAGTGGAATTAGTTGTTCAATTAATAACATTTTTTAAGGATAAAATTGATCAGCTATAAGTACTATAAAAAATTATTTGATGTTTCAATGGTTGATCATAACAAGTTAATGGAAAATATTCTTCTCATACTCAAACTTCCCATTATCAATTTTGAGGCAATTAAATTAGACTTTACAACATGTGTTAATGCCCATAAGAAAAATAAAGAGAAAGAGAATATAGTTTCAAAAACTTAACAATTTGAAACCATAATAGTTGTGTCCTCTTCTTCAACATATCCAATTATTGTAATAATTTTTTTTACTATCTCCTCTACTATAATTCCTTTGAAAAGTTCCACATGACTAACTCTAGTACTAAAATAGTTATGTATCTATTTACTACTACAGTAATAATTTCATCTATAGTCAATAAAACATCATCAACTCCTAATTTTTCAATATCTATTCCAAATTTATCAGCGTGAGTTCAATTATCTCTATCTTTATATACCATTGGTAGTTTCACTTCAACATCATGGTCTAATTTTGAAATTTTATTCTTATCATGAATATTTTTATCTTTGTTTTGATAATAATAAAAAATTGTAATTGGAAATATAAATTAAGATCATGACTTATTCTTAATATTTATATATTCAATCATATTCCAAAGATGAGGTAGTGCGAATATATAATTATATCTACATGTTTATCATACATTACAATTTGAGGAGATTTTAAAAATTAATGCAAATGAAGAAAAAATGTATGACTATTCTTTGAGTTTGTGTGAATGTGGTTTCTCTTATAAATTTATGTCATTTAGTGAATAATTTTCATTAAGTTGAAAAAATATATGATAGGTTAAGTACATGTTTTCTATAAATATGAGATTGAATGATTTGTTATTCTTGTCATTTATGTGGTTATAGATCATATTTTTAACTTGTTAGTAACATATGATATGTTTAAAAATCTAGTGCTAATAATATATTTCATTATTTTCATTAAATATAACTATAATTATTTCCTTAGACTCTTCACTAGGTCTTTTTATGTCTTATGCTTTTATCTAATCCACAATAGACATTAGTTCATGATGCATATTTCACTTAGTGTAGTGAGTCAACTTGGAAGGTTTTAATCTCAAATTAGATCATAGAGCATCTTCTTTTTATATTTGTGGACAAATTTTTTGTAGGTTATAGCTACCCATCCATATCAAGTAGAATTCAGATAGTCATCACATTTGAACTACATGTAGTTAATAACCATTTCTCTCACCACTATTCCACCACATGGTCATTTATAAAACTAAGACCTATAACTCATGCCTTTGAGTGAATTTTAAACCAATCCAAAAATGTTAGGGAACTTCCTATAAGAACCCTTGGTGTGCATAAATCCCATGTCAATAGATTTTATCTAGCGTTAGGAGGTCCACTATCTTTCATTATTAAGATTCACTTGAATTGTGTATGCTAGATCCACTAGTGAGGTTAATAAGGTCTAGTTTTGATTATGGTCTACTATTATTAGCACCTTTAAGTTTTATTAAGGACCTGATGATAATTTTCCCTCCCAATACAAATTTCAACCCCTACAATCCAAAAAGTTATCATGAGACCCCTCCGCAAGCTTATACATGGTGGTATATATGACCTATGATGTCCTCTTTTGGTCTCATTTTAAGCCTTTTGGCATTTTTAAAGGTGTCGTTGCATGTGCTAGAAATGCTTGAGGTATCATCATATGATATACTATTTTTATTCTTTGGATGATGTAATAAGTTGTCATAGTGGTCCTTGGGTGAGTGGAAGGGCAGAAAATACCTTTTGAAGCCTAGAGAATGGCCTAAATGCTATTTTATAAAGTTAAGATTCCTAATAAAAAATTAAGGTATTTAGGGAAATTAAGGTTTCTTGTTCTTGTTATTATTATGAATATTTTAGCCACTTCTAAAGGAAGGACCTTGCTATCAAGATGCAAAGGGTGTCCAAGTCTTGTTTAATTCTTAACATGAGGTCTAAATCTATATCTAAGTTTGTATTTCATGGTATACTTAGTCAAGATGTTTTCAAGATATAATTATCCCTCCAAGTCATCATGTACCCTTCAAACTTGTATATAAGTAACCTTGTAACATTATAAACCTTTGAATAATATATGATTAGGTGACACATTGAAATTAGGGGTCTTAAAGAGTCTCATAACCATTATAAGTCATCAAAAAGTGATTTCATATGCAAAAGGTCTACTTTTAAAAGTTAAACAATTTTCATCTATCAAAAAGAAGTCCCACACATTGTAAATGACTCTTAAACTTCCATCCATTTATACCACCTATTTTAAAATCATATCTTAGCTCCTCTTTTCCCTCCCTCTACCCTCTAATGGATTACTAATTCTTTAGATGTAAAAAAATGTAGAAAATAAAGGTTTTGTAGGTTTTTCCAGCCCATGTGTGGATCTATACAATCATGTCAGAGTTTAAATAGGTTAGTCACTTCAAGGAAGGTATTTTTAAGTTATGAAAAGAAATTTTCATGTCCAAAATATGAAAATAAAGGCATAAAATACATGAAAATCCCCATTGAGCTCTTGGCAAGATCATAAAACCCATGTGGAGATGGATAATATAACTTATACAAAAGGGCTCAGAGCTCAAGATCTTATCCATTGGTGGGTACCCTAATGGGATTGCAATCAGTAGCATTGGTTCTCATATATATCCCTTGAGCTTTATGAATGATTGATAAGACCTCCAGGTGGTCTTAAAACCTTTGAAAACCCCATAGATCCAACTACAAGTAGATTTATGAAATGTTAAGCTCATTATGGTGGTTTAATCATGAAGGTATATAATGGGATTTGGGTTTTTTTTACTCCTATTGGCATGTTCTTATTGTATTTTCAAGGTCAGATCAACCCACAATCTCCCTTGGTAGGTAGGTTATAGGTAGTGTTTCTTCATGTTGCAAAGCCTTTAATGAATAAAATAGAAGTTAGTGATGGTTTTAGGTTAGATTTTGGGTTATTTGAGCCACTAAAGTCCTATTTATCTCCCAAGAAAATTTGACCCACCAAATGATCAAATAACTCCTTTAAGTCATGTTTCCAATGTGACTGCCATGCATATTGTGTAATCTCCTTTGGAAGTGTGAGTTGGGTAATTTTAAGGAAACAAAAAATGTATTAAGTATATATTATATGATATTCATATCTCATTCATAATTTTTATTTTTTTCCTCATCCTTAGAAAACCCAATCTCATCCTGAGCCCTAGAGAGATAGGCTCTCATTTAGGCACCTATAGGAATCATTAGGAAAACTAAGCAAATCAAGTGTTGAATATTAGGATGAGGTTTATAAGGAATTAAAGAGTCATGATGAGTCATAGAGATATATTAATAATCATGTAAAATTAATTATTAGGTTCAAATAATATCAATATCATCAACTAATCTCGAGAGGAAAAACTTAGTCAAGGCTTCCATGCAAATAAGACTGTGACCATAGAGTTGGAGAAACATTTATGTTGTGATGAGATTGAGAAGGCTAAGATGGTTATAAATATAAATTAATTATAATAAACATGTTTATGTCATTCAAGGAAATAATTAAATGTCAAATCACCTCTCAAATAAGCACTCATAGTCAAGAAACTCAGAGTTGACATCTACAGGCTTGACAATAGAAGAAGGGAAATTTGGGTAAAAGAGTCCATTTTAGGGTGTCATGAACTGTATGAAGTTAAATAATGTTTAAAAATACATATAAAGTATGATTAAAATTTATAATTGGGGAGAAGATATTCCTGAAGGAAAAGTTCACCGTCTCACAAAGGCAAGAAACCAAGACTGTATCCTACAACTAGTCATAGAGATCAAGGTGAAGTGGTTGCCTAGGTTGGAAAAGTTTTAGAGGTATATTATGATTATAAAACTAGTTAAATGTTATTATAATGATCATATATTATCTAAAAATTTTACAATAGTAATAAATCAACCTTTCACACTTAGTCAAGATCACAAGCTACCATATATAGGTCAGTCATGAGGAAGCAAGTGGCTAAGTAGAAGGTTCCCTTAATAGGATATTCAAAAATTATATACATAAATTGAATTAATATTAATTATTTTATAATTTTTAAATAAATTCAAAGTTATAACAAAGGAATAAGTTCATACTCATAGCCCTGGCATGTCTGAAAACACCTATAGGTAGAACCTCAAGGAAGAGTGAAGGTACAAGGAACCATGTAGGGAAGTGAAGTGAAATAGAGGTAAGGAGGTGTATTTAATTGTTTTATAAATTATCATAGTGTTTTTCATTATAATTTTTTTTTATTTAGAGGAAATAAGAACCTTGACAAGTTATTAGGCCTAGTAGGCCTAAATAGGCAGTCACAAGCATATGCATAAAAATGAATACATGTGCATGTTTTGAGGTTATTTTAGGTTTTAAAACATTATAATAGGATATTATAAGAAATAAAAAGGGTTTAAATGATGATAAAATTATCAATTTTATTTATTAAAACACTAAACCAAGCCATTAGGGCTATACAAGCCTAATTACTCACAAAGCCTAGGCATTGGTTAGGCCAAGTCTTAATTATTTTTAGGAGGGGAAAACACATAAAATTAATTTTAAAATATGTTTATAGGTGTATCAAACCTCATTTAGTCATTTAATAGGAATAAAATATCCATTGAGTGGCCTATTTTCTCAAGATCCCTATCTACCTACACACATTGTCCTATCATGCCTAAGAGATATCTAAAGAGGATCAAAACTCCATGGAGAATGTGAATGGTGTGATATGTATATTTTAAGAGTTTGTAAATTTATTTTACCTATAAATAATGTCATTTTTTTAATTATAAAGACACTAATTTCCATGAATAATCCTTAAGGAGAAGAATTAGCTCAAAGCCATATTATGCACTGTGAAGAGCCTGAGGAGCTACTTGCTCACACTCAAAACATCAAAAAGGAGTTGCATGGGATACCAAGGAGTTTTAAAAATGTGCAGAGGGTTTTAAAATTCATGTTATTTTAATTTTTTCTCTCATTAACCCCCCAAATCTATGAATCATTTTTAAGAACCCAACCACCTTAGAAACACTATTTTACACTATTTTGGAGATTGAATAGGACATGGATTTGATTGGTAATTATAAGAGTAGTTAAATGGAATTTAATGGTGTTTAGATATGGTGGAGGGGGTTTTATATTGATTTTTATTGTCATTTGTTTTTGGGTTAGCTCTCCTAACTCTATGAATAATCATTAAGACTAGTGGAACTCTAAACCTTGCATAAACCCACATAAGAAACTGATGAAGGAAAAATGGAAGAAAATGAATCCAAATGCATTTAATTGGTCTTAAAGACATTGAATCACATTGTGCACTCTGAAAAATTAATATTCAAGCCATTATTTTATATAGATCCATGTACAAGTTCATTAGAAACTATACTTTTACAAGGTTTTGGGTAGAAAATAAGGTTCTGAGTATGTTGAGCTGATGAAGACTATTGTATAAGTTGGTATGGATAACCATAAATATTCTTGGAAATAAAACTCCACTTAATTTCCCCTAAAATTTATCTTATAGGTCTACATGAAGAAGGTAGTTTTAGGTGTGCTTATGATGAAGAAACAAGGTCACCTTGAGAGTTTAAGAATAGTATAAATGACCTAAGTTCATAGAATAAAACATTATTTAGGTCCTAAATATGTTTATCATAGTTACAATTAGATCCTATGGAGATCTTATGATCACCCAAGAGAGATACAATCAAACAATTAGGCCTAATTTCCTATTAGGCCTATTTGTCTAGCTAAGGAAGATGAGTATTAGTTTAGAGGGATGATAAGGGAGTAAATGTAGGTCATGAACACCCTTGTAACTACCTCATGAAGGTTATAAGACATTTTTCATATCCATCATAGAGTATGGGTTAATTTTCCAAGCTGTATTGGCATGCAAGACAGGGGTAGGCTACTAAATGCTTCATGGAGGCTTAATTAGACCAAATTTTTACATTTGTATCTATCATGAGATGCGGTATTTGAATAAGTTTGCATGATCATGTTATGTATGGAGTCAAACTTGGACAAAAATAGACATCTAATTCCCAAAAGGCTCATTAAAGACCACTCACCATAAAGCCAACACAGGGGAAGAGTTTTGGGACTATTTGTAACTATTAATTGAGTGATCATGGTCATTATGGCCTCTACATTCCTTTTCTATGCCACATTATTTTCTATACCATTCTCATTTTATATAAATGGAGGATAGGATGCCATTGTATGCATCCCTCTATTGGGTATGAGTAGAATCTACCCAAATTTTTACTTTATAACATCTTAAACTAATACAATGACTGTTTTAGCTTCTTTATACTATTTTAGTGCGTTTCATGCTTGTTTAATTTACAAAAGTGGCAAGTTTCTCTCCCTTGGTAGGTCCTTGCTTCACATAGATACTAGTACATTGTTCTATTCAGGTCACATAGTGTTTAAAGGTGTTAGTGGTTGAGTTGGAGTGGAATTTGATTAGTGTCTTAAATCACAAGTTCTGATCATATAACATGGCCTATATGTGAAACACTAATATTTAGAAGCCTTTGGAAAGAGTGGTTCAGTTACTAGTCCTTGTCTTGTTGATTAGTTTTGTTGAAAATTCAAATAGAGTGCACACATCATTATGGTACATCACCTCCCCTCAGCTTACATTTTGTTTCATGAATCATCTTTTATCTCTTTTCATCCCCAAGTTAGTAGCTTTAGGAATTGAGCTATAATTTATGCACCAGGGGAGCTAAGCCCAAAAATAGAGGTTCACCTCATCAACTAGGCCACCCACACGTATAAGTGTTTCCATTATATCAGCTAGATGAGGAAGGCCTAAAACCCCTTGCCTTAAAGGGTGAAATCTAGATTGATGAAAGTTTTTAGAATGCTCAGTGGGACTAGATTCAAGCAATTAGAGAGATTACTTGTAACATTTGGTGATCATCATATTTTCACTTTAGTGGTATATTTTCAATCAAATTTAATGCCAAAAGTGGTCATCATAAGGTCTTCATCTAAGTTAATAACATCTTGTTGTTGATAATTCACTTTGTTCTTCATTTTGTCTCATAAAGTTTGATGTCTAGATATGGAGGAGATGTATGTCACATAGCTCCTTATCAATCCTATTATGACCTATACCAACCTCACTATGAGCCTTACTAATCTTACATTGACCCCTATTAGAAGCATGATGTCTCACATCAGTCCTATATTCCACTTCCTACCTTAATTCCACCTCTTTGGTTGCCCACCTATCCTTCTGATCAATCTTGGAAAGGTCATGATGCTCCTAGTCAACATAGCCATGTTCCAAATTATTCCATTTCAAGCCTTAAGAAATCCCTCTTAGGTTTTGAGAGATATATGGTTGGGATTGATACAAAAAGTGGGTATGGTTAAGAGTTTCCTATTCATCTCATTAAGATTATGAGAGACTCATTGTAGAAAGTTAAGAGAGAGTGGGTATATATTATGAGGAAATATCATTTAGGACTCACTGGTGATATGTTGGACATAGGTGGACCAATTTTAAGCATAGAATAAAAATTAGTGGTTCATGAGAGCCACTAAATACAATGTCATCATCCACATATGCCATCCCCTATTCTATATCAGCCTTATTTTGATCAACCCATCCTTCAAAAGATTTAGTCAGATGAGTTTCAAAACCATCCAAGTTCCCCAAAAGTCTCTCAATATTTCCCTACTTGGAAGTCTATTCAAGAAACTATGTAAAAAAGTGAAGAATTTCTTGTTGAGAGGGTTAAATGTCATGATTCAAATTAAACTTCAAAAAACCATTCCCTTCCTAATCAACATGAGGATATTTATGATCAAATGAGACTTGATTTTGAGTCTCACCTAACTAGGGAAATTGAACTTGCAAATGAATTGGTTCAAACCTCACTCCTTCCTCCCTATGAGCCCAAATATTTCACATCTTGAAGGTATATCCAATAAGTTTTTCAAATTAATAAGTGTGTTACCTTGAATCCTAATACAACTCATGAATACATCCATCATCCTCCCACCTTCAACCTCCTTGAGAAATAACCTATCTTATTAGATGTGAGTGAATAAATTCAATCTATAGAAGAAGTTGAGTAGAGTGATCCAAGTGATTTGGAAGAAGATATTTCCATTGGGACACCTCTTAGAGAAGAGAATTTTAGATCATCCTTCAGGGATGCATAAGAATATGGACTTAAAAAATAAGGTAAGTCATAAGAGGAAAACACATCAGTTGGCTAAGAAGAAAATGGTATTAGTATCTTCTTGATGACATGGTAGTTACTCTCTTTCATCATAGTCTAAAATAGTATGGAAATTGTGTATTTGTCTAACTTGCATCAATTTAACAACAATGAGATGTCCCTCAAGAGGTTTTAGTTGGTCAATAAAGGTGTAAACTAGCCTATGAGGTTAAAGATGAAGGTAGTTTTGATGAGATATGAGTTGATCAAGTTATTATGATGGATGCGGGAACTTATAATTATCTATCAAAGGTGAAAAAAGTTACTTAGAGTTCCATGAGCATGGTCAAGGAGGTATAGTTTCCAAATCCTTCTCAATATGTGTTATGCCTACTTCTACATTAGCCCCTATCAAGATTGAAGAAAATCTAAGCAAATTAGAACTATATAAGGATCAATCAAAAAGACTTGTTTGAAATCAAAAGATCATGTTAATTTCTTCTAAAGGCATGTCATGATCCAATTTATATTGAATATGGTAGTTTCACCAAACAAGGGGAAGATAGCTATATAAGCATGTCATTACAAGAGGTTGTTTCATTTGAAGGTGACTTTTTGGGGTATTTAAACAAGGTCATCAACCCCTCATTCTATGTGTAGGTGTCTCTTCAATTTTGGGGAATGAAACTAAAATTCATCTATCTCAAGATTTCATGAAGAAAGATTCATCTTCCTTTGAAGTAAAGCCTACAATCATTCCATGATATCTACCTCCAACTATTTAACTTGATCAAGAGTAATTATGGATAAGGTAGAAATGAGACTATTCATGTAAAGTAGACAAGTTTGGGATGAATATGACTAGGTATTTGATTTAAATAGATAAACTATGCACCTAAGAATTCATCAAGAAGGTCCAATTACTATTCTAAGAGGCTATGAACATGCCAACATATCTAAATACAAGTGGGGATTCTCATTCCATGAGCAATACTTGATTGGACTTCAATTAACACATGGCAATATGATCTCATGATACAATGGTGATCAAGTAAGATTCCCATTTGATCTTAGAAGGGAAAAAATTTGTGTTCAAGTTAGTTTTTTATATTAGTTTTATTTGTCTAGTTTTTAATAAGTGTTTTCAACACAAGTGTGGTGTTTTATCTACCTTAGTCACTTCATTTTCATGTTTTATTATTTTCTTAGGTGTTTAGGTGTTATTTTATTTTGGTGTCTTTGTGTGTCTGGGAGATTATTAAAGTCCTTGACGGTTTGATAAGGTGTTAAATATTATTTAAAATCCAATCAAAGTGGTCATCGAAGTCATGTTGTCATGTATGAGTCTTTTGCCCAAAAAAATGATATAGCTAGCTCTCTTGACCAGCAGGTTGGTTAACCCCTATGAGTCACTAATAATGTTGATAATTTGGCCTCCTAATCCAAATTTCAACCCATACAATCCAAAAATTTCTCAATATACCCCACCTAAGCTTATACATGGTAGTCTACATGCCATTTGATGTCCTTTTTTGGTCTCATTTTGAGCCTTTTGTCATTGTTTAAGGTGTCATTACATGTACTAGACATTGCTTGAGGAATCATAATATGATAGCCTATTTTGAGTCTTTGGATGATTTGTTAAGTTTTCATAGTGGTATTTGGATGAGTGGAAGGGTGTAAAATTAATTTTAAATCCTATAGAATGGACTAGACCCTATTTGACAAAGTTAAGGTTCTTTAGCAGAAATTAAGGTATTTGGGGAAGTAAAGGTTTCTTGTTCTTGTTATGTTTATGCCTATTTTAGCCACTTATGATGGATGGACCTTACTATAAATATGCAAAGGGTTTCCAATTATTGTTAAAGTCTTAACATGAGGTCTAAATCTATGTCTAAGGTTGTCTTTCATGGTCTACTTAGTTAAGATTTTTTCAATTTCTAATTAGCCCTCCAAGTCATCATGTACCCTTCAAACATGTCATATAAGCATTCTTGTATCATTATAAAACTTTTAAAAATATATGTTTAGGTGAAACATTTAAATTATGGATCTTAAATAGTCTCATAACCATTCCAAGTCATCACAAGGTAGTTTCATATGCAAAATCTCTCATTTTAAAAGCCAAATGGTTTCCATCCATCAAAAGGAGGCCCCACACATTGGAAATGACTCTTAAACTTCCCTCCATCAATTCCACCTATTTTAAACTTGTCTCTTGGATCCTATTTTCCATCACTCTTCCCTCTAATGGCTTATAAAATATTTAGACTAAAAAAATGGAAAAATTTAAGGTTTTACATGTGTTTCCATCACTTGTATAGATTTGTACGATCATGTTAGAGTTGAAATAGGTCATTAACTTCATGAAAGGTCTCTTAAAGGTATGAAAATTAATATTCAAGTAAAAAATATTCAAATAAAGGTAAATTTTTTATTGAAATCCCCATAAATCACTTGGCAAGCTCATAAGGCTCATTTGGAGATGCATAGTGTGGGTCATATAATAAGAGTCATAGCTCAATCTCTTAGCCAGAGGTGGGACCCCTAGTAGGATTCAAATCAGTATCATTAGTTATCATGTCCATCCCCTAAGCTTTATGAATGATTTCTAAGACCCCCAGGTGGTCTTAATGCCTTTGTAAACCCCATAGGCCCAACTACAAACACATTAATGAAAATTTTGATTCATTGTGGTGGCTTAATCATGGAGAAAGGTATATAATGTGTTTTTTAGTGTTTTGGAATCATTTTAACATGTTATTCTAATAATTTCAAGGGTAGGTCAACCCAAAATATCCATTAAATGATAGGTTGTTGGTAGTGTGTCTTCATGTTTTAGAGCCTTCAATGCATAGAATGGAAGTGAGTGAGTATTTTAGGTTGGATAGTGGGTTATTGGATCCTCTAAAGTCTTATATGTTTCCTAATCATATTTGAGCCACCAAATGATCAAATAAATCCTTCAAATCATGTTTCCAATGTGACTACCATCTATGTTGTGTAGTCTCCTTTACAAGTGTGAGTAGGGTAATTATAGGGAACCATTAGGTTAATTTAAATCATAAATGATATTTATATCTCAATCATACTATATAGTGTTGACATCATGCTCCTCACTACCTCATACTCACAGAACTCATTCTCATCCTTAGCCCTAGAGAGATAGGCTCTCATTTAGGAACCTACATGCCTATTTAGGTAAACTAAACAAATGAAGTGTTGAATATTAGGATGGGGTCTATAAGGCATTGAAGAGTCATGAGGAGTCATAGGGATAAATAAATAATAATTATCAATAAAGGAGTAGTTCCAAACAAGATCAATATCATCAACTCATCCCAAGAGGATAAACTCCATCAAGGTTTCCATGCAAATAAGACTGTGACTACAAAGTTGGAGAAACATTGATGGTGTCATTAGATTAAGAAGGTTAAAGGGTATAAATATAAATGAAGGGTCATAAATTTTTTTATGGCATTAAAGGAAACAATGAAAAATCAAATCACCTCGAAAATGAGCACTCATAGTCAATAAACTCAGAGTTATCATCTATGTGCCTAACTATAGAAGAAGGGTAATTTGGGTAAAGGAATCCATTTTATGGTGTCTTGAAGTGTATGAAGTAAATAAGTATGAAAAATACATATAAATTATTATGACATTGATAAGTTGGGAGAATATCTTCATGAAGGAAAAACTCACCCTCTCACACACGTAGGCAACTAAGACTGTATCTTATAGCTAGTCATGGAGATGAAGGTGAAGTGGTTGACTAGGTTGGAAATGTTTAATAGGTTTATGAGGATTATAACCCTAGTTAAATGTGCTTATAATGATAAATATGACATCAATATGTTATCAAATGAATAAATCCACCTTTCACACTCAGTAAAGATCACAAGTTGCCATATACAAACTAGTCAAGAGGAAGTAAGTGGCTAAGTAGAAGGTGCCTTTGATAGGATATTCATAGTGTATGTACATATATGGAGGAAATATTACTCATTTTATATTTTTCAAAAAAATATAAAAGTGATAATAAAGGAATAATTTCATACTCATAGTCTAGGCAGGTCTGAGAACACCTACATGCATGACATCAGAGAAGAGTGAAGGTATAAGGAACCATATAGGGAAGTAAAGTGAAAGAGAGGTAAGGAGGTGTCATGAATTTTTTTTATAATAAATCACAATGTTTTCTATTGGAATTATTTTATTCTTGGATCCAACAAGAACCTTGATAAGCTATCATTCCTAGTAGACCTAAATAGGTAGTCATATGCCTATGCATAGAAATTGAAGACATTTGCATGTTTGGACGATATTTGAGGTTTTAAAACATTAGATGATGAATTTTTAAGACATAAAAATGTTTTACATAATGATAATATCCTCAACTTGAGGAAGACACTAAACTAGGCCATTAGGGAAATATAGGCCTAATTGCTCATAAACCCTAAGCATTGGTGAAGCCAAGTCTTAATAATTTTAAGGAGGGACAAAAACATATAATTTATTACAAATAAAATATCCATTGAGTGGCATATTTTCTTAAGATCCCTCTTTATCTACACACATAGTCTTATTATGCCCAAGAAGCTATCTTAAGAGGTTTAGAACTCCATGGAGAGTCTACATCATGTGAGATGGATATTTGAGGAGTTTGGTAAGGTATTTTAACTATAAATAATGGCATTGTTCTGATGATAAAGACACTAAGTGACATGAATAATCGTTAAGGAGAAGAATTATCTCAAAGCCATGTTATGCACTATGAAGAGCCTGAGTAGATACTTTCTCACACTCAAAACATCAAAAAGCTTTTCATGGGATCCCAAGGAGATTTTAAAATGTGGAGAGAGTTTTAAAATTAATTTTACTAGCATTTTTTCTTTCATTGACCCCTCAACTCTATAAATTATTGCTAAGAATGCAACCACCTTAGAAACATTATTTTACACTATTTTGGATCTCAAAGAGGACATAGTTTTGATTGGTACTTGTAGGTTTAGTTGAATGGGACTAAATGGAATTTGGAGATTGTGTAGGGGCTTGTCTACTAATTCTTATTATCATTGGTTTGTATTTTAGGCCTCCTAACTCTATGAATCATCATTAAGACTAGTGGAACTCATAAACCCTACATAAACCTAGTTAAGAACCTAATGAAGGAAAAAAGGAAGTAAATGCATCCAAATGCATTGAATTGGTCTTAAATCCACCTAAATAAAATTTTAAACTCTAAAATGGTCATAGTTAGGCAATTGGTTTATATGGACACTTGTATGAGTTCATCATAAATTATAATTTTACAAGGTTTTGGGTAAATAATAAGGCTCTGAGCATGTTAAGATGATGAAGACCATTGGATAAGTTGGTTTGTAGATCCCTACATCCTATTAAACCTCAAACTCCACTTAATTTCCCTTGATATTTCTCCTATAGGTCTACATGAAGAACTCAATTTTGGGTGTGCTTGTGATGAAGAAATAAGGTCATCTTGAGAGGTAAAGAATAGTATGAATGACCCAAGTTCATATCATCAGACATTATTCATGTCCTAAATATTCATATAATATATAAAATTAGTTCTTATGGATATCTTATGATCACCTAAGAGAGATACTAGTAAACAACTAGGCCTAGTTGCCTAGTAGGCCTATTTGGCTAGCTAAAGAAGATGAGTATTAGTGTAAAGGGATGTTGATGAATTAAATGTAGGTCATGAACACCATTTTAACTATCTTATTAAGGTGAGTGGACCTTTTTAATATCCATAATGGATGATGGGGTGATTTTCTAGTCCTTATTGGCATGCAAGAGATGGTTAGGCTACTAAATTCTTCATAGAGGTCTAAATGGACCACATTTCTACCTTTGTAACTATCATGAGATGAGGTAGTTGACCAGTTTGGTATTCTCATGCTATTTTTGGAGTCAATATTGGCTATAAATAGACATCCAATGCCCAAAAAACATATTAAATACCACTCACCATAAGGCAATGCATGGGAGGAGTTGTGGGATTGCTTGTAACTATTAATTTATTAAATCATGTTCATTATGGCCTCTAAATGATTTGTACATGCCAAATTATTCTTATCTCCCCTTCTCATGTTCTATAAATGGAGGCTATAATTCTATTATATGCATCCCTCTATTGGGTATGAAGAGACTCTACTCAAATTTGTATATTATAACATCTTGAACTAATACAATGACTATTTTAGCTTCTCTATACTAGTTTAGTGTGTTTCATTCCTTTTTTATTTGTAAAATTGGTAGGTTTCTCTCCCTTTTTAGGTCATTACTTCACCCAGATACTAGTACATTGTTTTACATAGGTCACAGTGTGTGAAGGTGATAGTGGTTGAGCTTGGAGTGGAATTTGATTGGTAAGTATATTATATCAAACATAATATTCATAACCCTTAGGTTTTGATCATCTAGCATAACTTTTATGTGAATTATTGATGTTTATAAGCCTTTGGAGAGATTGGTTTAGTTACTAGTCCTTGTCATATTCATTAGTGTTGTTCAAAGGTCAAATAGAGTGGACACATCATTATGGTGCATCACCTCCCCTTAACTTAGCTTTTGTTTCATGCATCATCTTCTATCTCTTTTCAACTCCAAGTTATTAATTTTATGATTTGATCTACAATTGATAAACCAAGAGAGTTATGCCTAAAACTAGAGTTTCACCTCATCAACTAAGCCACCCACACCTAAAGGTGATCCCATTGTATCAGTTGGATAAGGTAGGGATGAAACCCATTCCCTCAAAAGGTGAAATCTAGACTGATAACAAGACCCACATAAAATAAACATATCCCTAGAAGAGTCATCACCTAGCTAAATTCACCAACCCAAGGAAAATAATTTTAACATTTTATTATGCCCTTATTACTTAGTTCAACAATCATTTTATCTAGTGCCATCCATGAATTGTTTATGATTCTTGAGAAGTACCTTTCTTCATTATCTCCTTATAAGGGATGAACTACAAAGGAACATATGAAGGCATTCAAATTTCTCTAGGTTTTCTAAATGTAACTCATAAATACATTATATCTAGACTATTCTTGTTTACGTTACAAGATGATGCCTATGACTATTTCCTCAACCTTAAATAAAACTTAATTACATCATGGAACCAATGTCATGAAACATTTATGGCATAGTTTGGGAAAACTACCAATCCCAACATAATATACCAACATTTTTTTAGTATGATAATGGAGCCCAATGAACCAATTAGATATTTCAACTCAATATATCAAAATATATACAATCATGTTGATACTGCATATATACTTATTATTTCCACATCCCTTCAAATGTATAAAAATTCCTTGGATTTAGTGACTACAGTATTCTTACACAAAGCTTAGAATATCAATAACTTGAAATATTCCTATGTTGAATCCATCAATATTGATATATAGTTGAATCCTCAATTACAAGGTTTGGCCATACCTAACATCAATCCAAACTTCTTAGTCTTGAACCCCATTCCAAATGTTAATCAAAATGTTATGGCCCACAATTACAACTAGGTTTTCACTCAGTTCCCTTCAACACATGTGGCACAAAATCAAAATCTAATATTTCTAAATAATCCTACCTAGGTGTCTAATAAAAAAATCAAAACCAAACTTTAATCTTAGTTAACACCTCTACCACACAAAGGATAAATTATAATTCTACCAAAAAATAATTATATTCCATTCAACACATGGTTTAAAAACTTAGCAATGAGTTTCTAAGAATGTATAAACACTTGGGAAACACTTTAGGAGAGAAATTTATTAATAATTTTACATTCTAGATGTATAATAGACCATTCAACAAGTTAGAAAATATTTTACATCCTCAGCCTAATAGACTACTTGAGATGAATATTTATGAGACAAACTTACCCAATTGGTGTAGGGTTCATAGTACTACCATGTAATGGTTAATTTGACTGAATAGAGTTATGTATTTCTTTTGAAATATTTCAGAAAGAGATGGAAAGATATGAGGTAGTACCATAACAATCTAATTCATATAGAGTTAGTACCCCTAGTACTTCCAATACCACCATGGTATTTGAGATATATAGTTTCTCATTACCTATTAAAAATGAGAATGAGATAGAAGAAAACACAAATGATATTTGTGATTTTTATAAATTCCAAATAAATTACTATGATTTAATAAACAAGAATCAATAGTTTTCCACAACTTCTACACCTCTAATAAATAGTTCAGTCACTCCTAATCTAAATGATAATATAATCCACCCCTTCCTAAAGGGAATGATAAAAAATAACTGGTTGATCCACACACTAAGAGTTTATATAATATAGTTTTGGACATGAAGAAAATAAAGGAAAATCTTAAGTTACATGATTTGGCACAAATTACAAAAAAAATATAATTTTTATTCAAGGTTTTAAATAGTAAGTTTCCTTATAATAAATAAAAATTTGCACTTGTAAATATGGTCATGTATAAAGATAAACCTAAGGTCCCAAATCTATTATTAAATATCAAAATATTTAGGAAGAATGTGCATAATTGCTTAGTTGAGTTAGGTTCTTCACCCAACATAATGTCCACTAGAATATGTAAAATACTAGGGTTGAATCTAAATAAGTCTAAAAGGGTATTAATATAGTTAGATAAATAAGAAGTCCAAGTTATTGGGTAATCATTAAATGTCCACATGCAAACTGCTTCTAAACCATGTAACAACATTTTAATTGACATTATTGAGGCTTATGGTCTAATCCCAAGTTATGATTAGTCAAAAATATTTACAGGATATTATAGGCACTATTTTTGAATTATATATTGCCTTAGTCTTATACACTTATAAAATACATATCTTGGATGTAACTTCATCTTCTAGATCCTTCTCACTATCAAAAGGCTTGCATACATTATCTCTCTATGCCAAATTCCTTATCTCTTAGTTTGACCAATGTTATTATGATGACTCAAACCTTATATCATGCTCAAAATGTTATAAACCTACTTATCATCTATCTTTACAAGTTATAGACTTGTGTTTATTTTGTATTTTCCCAAACACTTGCACCCCAACTAGATGTTTATGTTGATATGAGTGTCCTATCCTAACATAAGTGTCTAGTGACCTAAATTCATCTAAATTTAAATAAAATGTATCCCTATGGTCAAACTAAGTTCTTTATATGTATATATATATATATATATATATATATATATATATATATATATACATATATACATATATTCTTCAAAAGGATTAGTATATATGCATGATCAATCTTCATTCATTCCTTACCTAACTTAGATCAAACAACTCATAAGGAAATTTACCAAAGGCATTCAATCAAACTCTCAAATCAGAAAATATCACTATTTTCTCTTATTTCCATATTGGTCATAGGGACAACACATATACATGTCTGAAGTACTTAAAGAGATTCCCATGAGCCACATTTTCCAAGTTATAAGTTAGGTTGCTCTATGTAGTTGCTTATCACACATTGTATGATACACACATAAGCCAACATGTAGGGGATATTTATATATGTTTGAGGCCCTCTTCAAAGTATTGTATATGTATATAATACTCATTAATATAGGGGTCTTTGAGGTTGCTTGACATTATGTGTTCACTAACCCATTTTTCATAAACCACTATGAAGATGAAGAACTAGGGTTTTATCATCTGACAAAGAGCAATAGTTCATGATCTAGATCTGAGTACACTAGATTGAAGGTGAAACACAACCCAAAAGTATTTAGGTGGTCACATTTTATTTTAATAGGTATTCTATATTAGACACCTACACCTAAGTCAGGCAGAAGCTTCGATACAATGGTCCCAAGTTGACAGAAGTGTATGTGGTTATGGAAACACCATTTCCATAATCAGGTGATTGATCCAAAAATTAGATATAGTCTATGTTATTATTATTCCAAACCTAGATTTATATTAGCATCATAACTAGATAAATACCTTTTTTTCATTGTCATTACAATATATAGCATAGATTTGCTTTCTATTTTAGTATATCTCAGCATAATAAATTTAGTATATAAAAATTTACCATCTTTGTGACATAGGAAATGTCTAATACCTTTAATATTATACTACCCTAATATATATTTTTAGGTTAAACATTTGGTGAACTTGATCTATACTAATGTAAAATCTTCTAGGGTATTAAAGAAGCTTCATGAATTTTCTCATTTATAATTTATTAAATTTGTTCCAAAAATTAATTTGTTTTCAAAATCTAAAGAGTAAACCAACACAATGGATTATCCATAGAGTTTGTGTGTATCTCCTATCGTGTCCTCATTTTTAAATTTAAAACATTTAAAATGGTCAAAGTGATGTCTCTTTCCTTTTCTAACCCTGATGAAGGTGATAGCTACCATACCTATAATAAGATCCAGGTTATCACTTCTTCAAGGGCTAAAGTGGCCCATTATATAGCACCTAGAGAAGGTAAAAAACAAACCCTTCCTAAATCCTTAGATAGCATATGCATGTGTATTCAATTGGAAACACCTAGTGCTTATGTTTATAAATCCCTAAAAGATCAAGTTACCACTCTAAGCAAGTTGATAGAAACATTACAAAAACTAAACCAATATTTGGACATAAATCACACATCACTATAAAATCTATTTTTTCATATTTAAAAAATAAAATGTGCTAGTAACACCTTTCCATATTCTACTAACAAAGGATCATTTCAAAAATAAGTGTTTAGATAAAATAAATTTGTGATAACTAATTTACATAATATGTGAAAGGATAATATTAGTCAAAGTGAGATTCTAAGGGTACTACTTTGACACATCTTAATAATATTACCTCCTTTATAACATCTCAATAGACCAAAATATTATTTCCAATATTAAAGAATATAGATGCATCACACAAAGTATTATTTGACCATAAAGAATAGGATATACCGCATAGTTGATAGTGGTGATCTTACACTCGATACTTCTCATTTGGAGTTATAAAAGGTCTCCAAATATTCCAAAAATACTAAAAAATTAAAATATTAAAAATATGTTCAACATTTACATGTTTTATTATCTTTTTATCATATATTTTGTCAGTTTCATGTTGGTTTATGGTTTCACACATAATTTAAGGATGATTTAATCATACACAGATACCCAATCTATGCACTTTTGGATATTTATATGTCACTCTACTTATGTCATATGGGCATTGGGGGAATCCACTTATTTTATCATGATAAATATAGGTTATATCATTTTATGATCACTTTACATTATCATGTTTGAGCTTATGTACTTACACATTCCTTTATCCATGCTTATATCTTTTGTAGTGTACTATATATGCTATGTACTTAACATTTTTAACTAACACCTATTTCTTGCGACTAGTATGATATGTTTATATTAGTTTATTATACTTTTCATTTATGCATTTAATTGAGTGTATTGATTTTATTATTTGAGTATTTGAATATGTTGCTTTGTTTTTGGCCCCTATGTTGTTGTATACCTCTTTGACATTTGAATATTCCATCCTGTGTTGTATGTAGACATTTTAATATGGAATTATTACTTTTGTGGACATTTAAATAAGTCATGTCCCTTTGATTATGTGTAATTTGAACATGCCCCTTTTTTTAGGTCTTCTTGGACCATTGTATTCTAATTTGATTTTGAGTGTTCTTGTGCGTGTGCTTGATTGCTTGTTGAGATATTTCCATGATCCACATCATGAATCTTAGGACTTGGTGTGATCACATTCTTTTTGATTCAATGAAATATCTACCTAGACATATTCCTTCTATATTATACATTATTTATACACAAATTATACAATTATCTTATACTTTTGAGGTAAGGTTACTACTAATTTATACTCCCCCTCACCTCAAAAGGGGCAATATTAGTAGGGATATGAAATAGAGGGATGGATTCAACATTTTTATAGTTAACTAGATTCAAATTATAGTGGGGACATGTTTTGGAAATATGTTCTCCACATTTACACCAGTTTTTAGATTCAAATATATAGTGGGGGCTTGTTATGGAAACATGTTCTTCTCACTTACAGTAGTTTTTAGAATTAGATATATAGTGGGGGAATGTTTTGGAAATATGTGATCCATAATTATACCAAATTTTCATTTTATATTATAGTGGTGGCATGTTTTGGAAGCATGTTCTCCACAAATAGTTTTTAAAATGGCCAAATTATACAGTTATATGATTCAAATACACATTTGTGGCATATTTATATACATTGATATCATTGTTATACATAGTTGCAGAATGATACATATATAAGATGCATATGATATGCAATGTGCAACTAAAATTGCAAAATCAAATCAATTTTAGATTTTAAAACACTTATATGCACTATCATCACCCACCAAGTTAGACTTTTACAAACTATATAGAGCCAATATACTATAGTAGTTAGTTTGATTTTGGTATGGTTGAGGTGATTAAATCATTCAAACTTGATAAATTTATAGGTTGGACTTGATTACATCACCTAACCTCACCAGATATATAGTATGAGTTGACTTAGTTCACTCACACTCACTAGGTTATAAGTATGATTGGGTTACATGATTGAGATAATCTCAATTATCAAGTGGTAACTCATATTTTCTCTAAAGTTGGGAAAGGTGTCCTCCAATCTCTCTATATCTCCCTATATATGAACTTTCTATATTTTATATTTGTCTTAATCTCATCTCTAATGATTCATAATGATACATCTTTCCAAATCAAATTTCTAAAAGTCAAGGTGGTTGCATCGATACACAAGTAAACTCCTACACCTTTTTATCTTTCAATTTCAATAATTTAAATGCTTTAAATTTTATATTATATATATTTATTACATATTTTAACATGTTCTTGGTTGTATGTCATTCACTAGTAAATCACTCAATTTGGACTCATGCAAAGTCAAGGTGTGTTATACATGCTCCAGTACATATTTATTTTCCTTTAAACTAGTAATTTAATTACTAGATTAAAGGGGGGAAGGTAGACACTAATTATAAAATATACATCACCTCAATCTTAGACAGTTAGAAAATACATATAATGGATCTACCTTTAACTTCTATACCTTTCCCATTGTTAAAAGGCTTGCATACACTATCTCTATGCCAAATTACTTGTCTCTCAGTCTGATCAATGTTATTTTAATGAATCAAACCTTATATCATGCTCAAAATATTATAAACATGCTTATCATCTATGTATATAAGTTATATACATGTTCTTATTTTATAACTACCCAGACACTTGCATCCCAGTCAAACACCTATTTTGATGCAAGTGTCATATCCAATACAAGTGTTTAGTGCCCTAAAGTCAACCAATTTACAAATGAACTGTATCCCTATGGTCAAAATAAGTGAGATTTAATGTGATAAATTCTCTAAAAATATTATTATATATGCATGATCAATACTCATTCATTCCTCACCTAGAAAAAAATAAATAATTAACAAGGCAATTTACCAAAGGCATTCAATCAATCAATCAAGCGAGCAAATATTCCCTATTTTACCTTATTTCCATATCAGTCATAGGTAAAACACATCTACAGGTCTAAAGTACTAAAAGATCTTCACATGATCCACATGATCCATATTTTCCAAGTTATAATCTAGGTCACTATATGTACTTACTTATCACACATTGCATGATACATATACAAACCAACAAGTATAGGAGAGGTACATAAGTCAAAGGCCCTCTTCATGGTATTGGTTATGTAGGAAACACTCATTAATAGATTTTTCTTAGGGGAAAATCAACACCATGTGCCCACTAACCCATTTTTCTCATAACTACTATGACGATTAAGAACTAAGGTTTTATCATTTGATAAGGAGTGATAGTCCATGACATATATCTAAGTGCACTAGAGTAAAGGTGACACATAACCTAGAAGCATATTGGTGGTTGAACCTAGTTTCATTAGATATTATATACTAAATACATGTGTCCAATTTAAATAGAAATATTGATGTAATCATCCCACATTGTTGCAAGTGTCTTTTTATATAGAGGTACAATTTTTAGAATTAGATGATTCATCTATAATTTAGATCTAGACTACTTTCTTCTTGTTCCATATCCAAATCTATGTTAGCATCAAAACTATCTAAGTATCAGTTTTTCATTATCGTTTCAATATCCAACATAGATGTACTATCTATTTTATTATGTATTATAATAATACATTTAGTATATATTTATCCTAGTTTTAGAATTAATTAGCTTGTTATAGAGATAGTCTACCATATTTTTTCCCTAGGATATCTCTACCCTTTTAACCCTAGATTTCCTAATCTATATTATAGGGTCAAAAAAATATATGGACACAAAATTTTCACACATGTGGTTGCCTTAGAATGTATTATCCAATCATATTAGATTTGATAGAAAACCAAAAATGAAGTGCATAATCACATAATACAATGAAAAAAATGAAATAATAAATTTTGCTTTATCACATGTAGGGGTTTACACTTTCACAACAAATATTGAGGACCATAAATGATAATTTAAAGGTCCTTCACAATTTTTAACCTTATATTTTGATGTTGTTTAGTCTAAAAAAGGCTTTGATATTGGCATAACATTGACTAATCTTGATGGAAGGAAGTATCTTGCTACTTTATAAATAAATTTCCATGTACTAACAACCATGAAAAATATGAAGCCTTAATTTTGGGGATATAATTCATACTAAAACATAATTTCAAGTACTTGTTCATGTTTGGAGACTTGGAATTGGTTGTTAACTAGATTAGGAGTAGATATCAGTGCAAGCTCTCATATCTAAAGAAAGAAATTAGCATAAAGAAATGGACACCAAAATGATGGATGCAGAAGGTATGAGATCTCCCTAAACCTAAAGAAGAGAATTTTTTAGGTCACAAAAGGTAAATTTTTGGGCCATGTTATCACTAAGGAATAAATTTCAATTGGTCCTAAAATATTTTAATCTATCTCAAAAATTCCATATCCTAATAGTAAAAGGGAGCTTAATTCCTTCTTTAGCAAGATAAATTTTGCTTACAAATTTATTTTTGGGTTTCCATAAATTGTGAAACCATTGAATGTAATTTTGAAATAGGATTCCAAAATAGAATGGATAATATAAAATAAGAAAGATTTTATGAGATTAAAACTAATAGTACCCAAGCCCTAGTTTTGATAAGTCCCAACTTCACTAAGGATTTCTTCTTGTACTCATTTGCATCAAAATTTACTATAACAATAATACTCATTTATAAAATAGATGATAGTGAAAAGAATATTACCTTTATGATTACTAATCTGAAAGATGCATAACTAAATTACTCCATGATATTAAAAAAAAATTATGATTTGGTCAAGTTTGTGAAGAAATTCAAACATTATATTTTGTACAAAAAGGCATACACCATTGTTCCAAACCTAGCAGTCAAGCTTACATTTGGTCAAAATAAGCTAGGTAAAATAAGGGGCAAGTGGATGGCCAAGGTACAAGAATTTGATATTGAAATAAGACCTACCAAAATGATGTAAGTAAAAGTTATTACTCAGTTAATGGAAAAGACTAATACACACATCTCCATCAAGAAGATTAACTAGTCTCAAGTAATTAGGGGTGATTGATATGCCCAAATCATTCACTATCTACTTACATGCACATACCATCTTGAGTTAAATAGAGAGATAAAATGAGCACCTAAGCTCAAATAATAACACTTTATGATCAAGAAATGAGTGACTTACCAAAATAATTATGAATGGATTTATTTGATATGCATTTCTAGAGAATAAGGTGAATAAATCCTCAATAAATTTTTCCAAAAGGTTATAGTGGACACCCTTCAATGAATGTATAGCTCACAAAATATTAACAATGGGATATTTTTGGCCTACCATTTTTAAACATTCCCTAAACCATGATATAAATTATCATCAATGTTAGTTATTTAGGAAAAGATAAGTTTGCATTTTTATTACTCTATAGCCTATGATTTAAGGATGCCATTTTGCATAATGGGGTCTAGATTTTATAGGATTTATTATTCCCAATTCATTAGTTGGACACAAGTTTTTGTTTATATGATTGATTATTGTATAAGGTTGATTGAATTTTTTTTCCAAAAAGAATTATTGAGAACAAAACATGATCAAATTTCTTGAAGAGAATGTTCTAAATAGGTTTGAAACTCCAGTCTCCTTAATCTGTGATAATGGTCATGTTTTTTAATCCATAGAATTTATAGAATGGTCTTATGACAATAAAATTATTATAAATTTTTATTCAAATTATTACCCATAATGGATTGGATTTTATGAATTAACCAATAAAAATATGATGGATGCCATAAATAAATCAACATAAATCAAACCAAGAGAATAATACCTACTCCTGAAATATACATTCTTGAAATATAGAACTAGACACAAGAAAGATCTAAAAAACTTTACATTTTTTTAGTATATGTAAAAAAACCATTTTTTTCCATCACTCTCAAGCTACCAATTTATTAATTCATGCAATAATATATGGAGGATGATGATAGAATTCAATCTAGGCCACTAGACATAGTTTAAATATAAGTTACACAGACAAAAGATTTACAAAACCTCACTAAGCATTAGAATATTGTCAACAGATGGTTTGAAAAAAAATCAAAGATCATTTTTTTATAATTTTAGATCTATTCCAAGTGTGATATAAAGATCATGAAAATAAAGGACAACATGGAAAATTCACTCCATTATGGATTACCAATAAAATTTATTAAATTTTAGGTAACATCACCTTTGTTTAAAGGATGTACAAGGTAATGACTTGAAATTTACAATTAATGGATTTTTATTTAAATAATATTTCATGGTTTCTATAATTTTTAGTATCCTGGAATGACTATGATTTCTACTTTAGTAGTAGGACTAAATAAGATGTCCTACTTTCATAGATTATATTTCCTTCTTTCATAGATTAGATTTCTTGCTTTCCTAGATTAGAGTTGAGACTTGCCTATAGCTACCCAAAATTATATTAGAGGGTAGTTGATCACAATTAAATATATTTATGGGTTTGTTCATGATCAGTTTGGGTCAAAATTAAGGTCTTTGTCATGCTTGAATGAAGAGTTTTATCTAAATTGAATAAGTTTGTTAGACCATTAAAAGTTGCTTAAATATTTTCATGTAAATTTTATAAATACTTTTCATTCTGAAATATTAATTACATATTTACATATTTAAAACTTGTTTGAAAGATAATAAATATTAATAAATACAAATACATGAATAATATATCTAATTTAAGATCAATTTTATTCATTTATACCCAGCCAATGGTAATTCCAAACCCTTCCTCTAAAAGAATTTAAAAAAAAACTTGTTGGAGAAGGGTGATTCAAGTAATATCTATTAGGGCTATGGATACCTAGATGGTATTAGAGTAATTATTAGATTATAATTATATGCATCTCTATTTTGGATATGGACACCTAGATATTAGTAGAGTAATGGCCAACTTCCCATATTTTAGTGCTTGAAAGATAAATATTTTGAAAATTTAAGATCAATAAAATCTTCAATTTTGTCTAAATATTTATTAAAACTATCACAACAAGAAGAAATTAATCTTCACATGATCACACATAGTCTTAAGTTTTAGAAGGGTTAGTATGTTGCATGATTATGTTTAGAGTCCATATTAATTTTCATAGTTATCTATTTCTTTCTTGTAAAATTTGAATTTTTGCATGATATCCAAACCATAAATTTTGGGTTCTCAAACACTCACATGAGAGTATTTCCCCATTAAGTCACCATTTTTTGTGACCAATACACCTCATTTTAGTAAAAATTCAAATAGGAACCCTTTTACGCTCAAAATTTTCATATTTAATTCCCATTCAAACATATGATAAATTTAAACCCAAGATTAACTTTACTTAAGTGATCTTATTCTTAAATTATTTTTATGAACTTTGGCTTTGGGTATTATTTGATAAATGTCAAGTTTTAATTTTTCATGACTAATAAAAACTAATTAGTGTTTGTCCAAAGTTTGTTTAGTTTAAATGTACAGGTCATCACTAATTGACCAAGTGTCCTTCATGTGTTCAATATTTGATCATGACATAAAGTCTTATTTTACATGGTTATATTATCTATTATAAGCCTTAAATAAATTATATTTTTACACACATAATTATCTCAGATTATCAACTTATCGACAATATTTTAGGAAATTAGATAAGGTATATATTAATTTAACTAACTTAACTCAATGAGATTGTGCCACATTTTTTTTATCAACTCATTGGCAGTCTCAATAAAAATGGGTAACTATACATTTGTCCATACCCCCTACTTAATGAGATATTTCCAATCATCATTATCTTATATTATCAACTTATTAGTTATTTTCCATGGATGTGACCAATTTTATTTACTCATAAGTCTCGACTCAATAGGATATTAATAGGTATCACCTACTCACTCCATTTTTTACTATACTCAAAGCTTCAAAATTATAAAAGTGGTGATCAACCAAATCAACAAGATCATTCTACATGGTCTCATATCACTATGTCATGGACTTATATTAGAAGTTTAGTTTACCAAATATCACAACTACTCAACTCATCAGGATTATGCCAAGTGTCACCATCTCACTACACTAAGACATATAGATAGAATGATAGATCATGAAGATATAAACTAAGAAATCAAGTGATAGGATGACACATGTCCAAATTTTAATATTTAACATCCATGGTTCATCTACATATCATACCATGTGTCCCTCCTAGCACAGTCAGTTGCCACATGTCATGCCACATGGAAACACCTTAATCCTTCATACACAAGTAAAGATCCAAGCACTCGAGGGGAGATTTGAATATATAACAAGTGAAATTTTGACACATGTATAATATTAAATATAGTTAGACCCTAAGTATAATATTGATCCATTCATCTCCAAGTAGACATAAGAAATAAATAGGTGACTAAGTAGAGAAAAGAAGTGAAAATAAGACACATGGTCATCAAAAATATTGTGAAAGTGTTTATCATAAAAAAAAATTAAATGGAAATATAGTTGAAACAAACTTTTTCTTTTTAATTAATTCCCATGAACAAAAAATTATGGAATTAGATTTAGCTATCATAAGTTCAACTATCATCCCCAATTTAGCTCAATTGTTATTTGTGAATAAAATATTAATCTAACTAAATTCTAGAGTTCTATATTTATTATGTAATTCAAAATTAATAGTCATAATTTGAATGTTAGTGAGCTATAATAAATAGATATCGAAGAGAATCTCCATGCACATTTAATATTTTTCTTTGGGACACAATTAGAATTCACAGATATAATTTTTTATTGCAGTGCCCTAGAAAACAAATTCCACCATTAGTCAGCTTTATATGTAGAAGTAAATGAAAAACCAAATGAATACAAGAAAAAACTACCATTATATAATATGTAATAAATTGATGATATCTTAGCCATTAAAATAATAAGACTACACAAAGTAGCTACAAAACCTGAGGTATTTCCTTGCATTGATATCTTGCATAATTTTTTTATAGTTGGATCATGTATTGATGACATATTTAATAGAATTAATAGTAAGTTTCATGTAGAATTTGTAGTTGGGGTTGCATTTGAAAAGTATTATGGGTTCCTAGATGGTGACATGGTGAATGATTACCACATTGTTTCAAATTCTCTAAAATAAAATGTTGTCCAAGACATACCCAAGGCTTGGGAAAATAACCCTAAAAATTTTGTGAATAGGGAAAAATATTCTTATTATATAATTTAGGCTAGTAGTTATGATTTTTATGGCCCTAATAAATAGGATACATGGATCTCCATCCATAACACATGAATATGATGTTTGAGAACCTTTATTTTCAATGATAGTGAATGATAGGAAATTCCCTGCTATTATGAAGGTAATTAATTATAATTTAAAATATAAAAAGATGCCCCAAAATAGACCAGATGGTCATTTATATATGATGTATTATTTTTTGGATGTTGTTTATTTTATAATCACCCCTCCAAGGGAAGCTCAATGTAACCAAGGAATGTAAATAGTAGGACTTATGATGATTTTAATATATTTTACATTCATCAATTTAGAGATCACATAAAAATAATTGTAGATATATTCTACCCTCCCCCTTGACCTCCCCCACCCCCTGTGTATAAGGTAGTCAATGGTAAACCCATACCTATATTGTCTGAAGAAATAAAAAATTCATTGAAGTCATTGGGTAATTACTAATATTAACTACATCATACTATTATGAGAGTGAAGGGAAAATTTACTACCCCTTTTTACCTTTCCAAGTGTGTGAAAGACAAGTTATCATAAAAAGAGATATATTTTTTAGTTATTTATAAATTTGGATGTTGACTATAGAATAGAAAAGTTAGGATTTTTCCATAAAATACCCTTAAGAATTGGTAGGAAATATTATAGATATTGGATATAAATATTTGGAGCTTCAAAACATAGGTCAAAATTTCACCTTGATTTAAAAAAATTCAAATATTAGGATCCCTATGGGAGGATATCCAACCACATAAATAATTATGGATGAATGGTCAAGACCAACTATGTCCATGTTACTTATTTACATGACTAAATTTTTATGGATAAAAAGGATGATTCTAAAGTCTAGGTCAATATGTATTCAGTTGGGATGACCATAGAGATAGCCCAAAAAACTTAATATTATCAACATATAATTAAAATTGATGTGATTCCTATAGGACATCTTGAAGAAGATCATGTGGGAGATATCACTAAAAATTTGATAATGAATATACTCTAAGGGATTCCACCTCCT
>JARHVA010002404.1:1352500-1362500 GCA_037957365.1 Torreya grandis
ATGTAATAATATGAAGTTGAAAGGTCTTAAATGAATTTATTTAAATTTGATGTTACTCAACTAAATGAAGTGAGCAAGCTAAATATTGTTTTTTACTTCATTTACTATTGAGTAAACATATGACTGAAACATGGATACTTGTTGATTTTTCATTCCTTCAGCTACATGTGCTTTCACTACCCCTATGATAGCTGAAATTACTTGCCTTGATACAAATGGTATGCCCAACATAAATTTGTAAAAGTTTATTAAGTGGAACATTTTATTTGGGTTCCACTCAAATTGAAACTTGATTGAATTTTATTTGTATGTGTTCATGTTATGTTCATTCTATTGTATGTAAATCACTTACTTTTCTCATATAGTTCATATAATTATGAGATTAGCTATACCTATTCAAATATGGAATGTGATGATTCATTATGTATGCATTTCCTTAGATGATAATGGAAACATTGTATGAAAATAATTGATTCCTTTGATAAATTCCTTTCTTCTGAATAGGTATGCTAATAGTAGTTATCTAAGAATTAATTAACTATTGGATTAATACAAAGGTTATTTCCCTTGAATTAATTAGATAATTAAAGAATAATTAATTAGATACCTCAGATGAATTATATCTTAAACTCTTGTATTATGTCATATTGGTTATTCCAATATAATGTCATTACATGTATTCATTTTTAGGCTACCTAGAGGTTGTTTTATGAATGACGATATTAATCATAACCATATCATTATGCTTTATTCTAATAATGACATCCATGCTTATTAATTGAGTGTTATGTGAACTATTAAGGAAATGGTGTGGTGACCTTAAAGGCCAGGATATGACCTCGATGAGTAGTACTGTGAAACCTTGAGATTAAATATGTCCTTGATGTGTTCTCTTTTATGTAATAATGTTTCTAGTACATAATTTATTATAAATCTACATGTGTTGAATTGAATTTTGGTTATTAATTATGATTACTTGTTTGAAATCATGTTTAATTGTGAGGTTAGTAACCTATACTTTTAGCATAAACCTATTTTAACCTAAATGATAACCTAAGGTGTTAAATTTGTCCTTCTTGATTAAACTAATCTTATAACTTAACCATCCTCAAGTGAGACTGAAACCCATTAAGGTAGAGTGAGGAATTTACCTAGGGTTAAGGACTTAGAAATGGTCTTATGTGGAAGTATGAGTGCCACATATAGAACTCAGTTCCTATCTATGTACACATACATCTATATGCACCAAACCCCATAAACATATAATAAGGTAACACATTTCCCCATAACACCTTTTGTATGTAATTAACTCTAGTTAATTACCTCAATTCACCTTCTTTGATTCCAATTGTGCATATGTGAGTGCACCAAATGATTATCACTTTTATCAACAAGTGAGGTAATGGGTCCAACATGCATCCAAAACATAATTTTTTATATAATTCCAAAAAAAATTTGGGGTTGTTTCAGTTTAAGTCTTGTTAATCTTGTTTGATGAAATTAAGGTAATTTAACAAAATTTAAGGTTTTTAGAGAAACCCAGGTTTCAATTATGGCCAAATAAAACGTTCTAAAGTCACTATCCTTACATGGAACATTATTTTATATATTTAATAATTTATTTTAATTCCTATAAGGTCTTAGACTTATATAGTTTTTTACATGAGATCATCTCTTTTACACTAGCCTTCTTTGTAATTAAAGATATTTTTAAAGGGATTTAAGTCCATTTAAAAGATCATAAAGATTTGATAAATCTACCATTTCACTTATAAATTATTTAAAATGAGTTTTCAATGTACTAATGTCATAAGGAAGTCATAATGATAATCTACATGCCAGATCAATTTAGTTTTGCTCCAAAATGTGTAGTTTTAGGAGTTCATACAGACTTGGGGTATTTAATTTTAGGTGAAAATAATTTAAATGGTCTATTGGTATTATATAGGTCATATAAATTATTTTAAATATCTCACAGGTCCTAAAAGTGAAAAAAATGCTTATTTCTCTCCATCACTCCATTGGCAAGCTTCTGAGGGTAGTTTTCATGTGGATAATATGGATAGAGGAGAGAGATTTGAATCCTAATTTTTTTTCAAAAGGATTGGGTCCTATTAATATCAATATTTTTTTCATTTTTCATTATATCCATCCCCTCTCCTTTATGAACAATCATTAAGACTTTAGGGTACTCCAAAACTACCTAGAAACCCCACAGGCTCATTTTTATTATTTGAACCAATATTTTGAAAGATTTTGATTTCATAAGGGTAATTTAAGGAGATTTTTAGTGTTTTTAAAATCATCTCACATGTTTATTCAAGCCACACATGCAATGTGTGAGTTCATTTGGCAAGGAAAACTCCATTTCTACATATTTACAAGATAAATGTCATTATTTCTTGATGTTTTAGGGTTATTAATGGATTGGAGCATGTTTATAAATATTTTATATCATGTAAATATATAAAACTCTACCAATGTTCTCCATGCTCACTCTAATATCATTTTCTCTAAGAATCAAATAGTGTTTTCAAGCCTTTTAGATTTCATGAATCTCCCTACAATAATGGAGAAAGGAGGTCTTATTTTACATTGTTAAAAGTATATAAAATTCTTAACCTCATGATATACATAAATATCCAATTTAAATGCAACTTCATGCTCATAAAGACAAACCTAATGCAATTTTGGGTTATGGAATGTGTACATACATTCTGTTAACATAGAATATGAACATGAGAAAGGTGTAAAATGTGTATTTGAGTGATATTTAAAGTTAATAATCACATTAAATATATTTAATTATAATATTTAATCCATATATTTTTTGGTACAATCAGGTTTGGTGCATAAAAGTGTTTTTAGCAATGAAACACAAACATGTAGGTTTCATCCTTATATGAGATATATACTGGTGATCATGTAATATTGAGCCTATTAAAGTAATATATACTATATTAAAACATGATAATGATCCATATTCATTAAAAAAATTCACAATATGCAAAAATGACTTCAACAAAGGTGAAGTACACAAAATAAAGGTCTACGCCTAGTGGAGTGCACATACAGGCTCATCATGGACATAACAGAAAAGAAAATGGTTTTGAGTACTAAATGGAGGACATATAAGGTAATATAGGTTAAATATAATATTATTAAGGCTATAATACCTCAATAAAATCATCATGGTTTATACATATCTGATAAAACTCACCCTATTTAACCTTGCAACTAAAAAAATGATGATGACACCTATAGGTTGATTAAGTGATGTTGATAGATGAAAACATGAAGCATAAGGGGAATATAGTATCCAAATATCCTTAAAGTATCTATAATAACTTTAATATTATGTTTATAGTGATATAAAATTGTTTTTAGAGTTTAAGTAGTTTTATTAGACCTATTAGGCCTAAAAATTCCACACACAGGCCTGTGAGTAAGTTTGTAGAGGAGTCTTGACTCTTCTGAGCATATGCAAGCATAAGATTCTAAATAAATGGATTAAAAACACATTTTATTTTTTCAAATAACATAAAATATTTTGATTTTTTTTAAATGGTTTTAATTTTTATAATTGCATCTAAACACCTAACATAGTCTACTAGCACCTATAGCCATACTTTGAGAAAGTATAAGGAGGAAGTGTATGTTTGTGTAAATGTAAGGGTTTTGGAAGTTTAAAATATTTAAATAAATAAATTTATTCCATAAAAACTATATAAAAAATAATTTAAAAATTAAATAGTTGTGATAGAGGTCTTAAACCCCAAAATACATTCAAACATTAAATGACTACCTATAAGTTCACTTGGAGAGCTACAGTTGGTTTGTCAATTTGAAAAGGGTAGAGTGAAAAAATGACAATGGGGAAGAATTTTGAGTGAATTAATAGTTTAAAAATGTTAATTTAGGTAAAATAAATATTTAAAAATATTATATAAGGATGTTTAGAATAGAGTTCTAGAACCCTGCATTAACATAGTCAATATGTCATCTCCAGGCCTACTTGCCTAATCAAGTGAAGGTGTTTATTTAGTGTGAAGAGAGGATAATAAAAGAATATTAATATGTTATATTAGATTATAATTATCTTATTTTATTCAAATAAACTTTTAAAATAGTGCTAAACTTTGATAATCGTGTTTGGGCCTAGTAGGCCTAAGTTCACACACATACACATGCCTATATGGTGAATATAAAAAAAATTGGTCATTTTGGGTGATAGAAAAGAAAGGAAAATACTTTTTATGGTTGTATATATTTTATTTTAATGGGGATAAATATTTATATAACCCTTTATGAGGTAATTTAATCCAATAAAACTCATTTTATTGAAGCTTACAATCATATAATGCCTATAAGTAGAATTATCAATCTTAAGTGTTTTGAGGCCTATGAATGTGATTGATGAAAAAAGGTTATTTTTTATTATAATATTAAAGTATATATGATATAAGGATGTCATTAATACCTTAATTTAACATTTCATGAAGTTTTGAGTCCCTTTAACAAGGAGGAAAAGAGCATAACAACTCACTAAGGTCAATAGCATGGCTTTGCTCATAAACCCTAGGCTTGATATAAGATATGTTGTAAAGGATATTTGGGGAATAAATGATGATTAATATATTTTTATAAGGTCATGATGATTTTAAATACTGAAATATGTCATTTTCAACTCAGAACAAACACCAAAATAACACTTTCAAACCTCATTTTTCCTCAACCTCACATAACACATATCCAACCACATGAGAAGCTTAAAATTTTTCTTAGATATATCATTATAATATGCATGGTTTCCAAATATATTAGGGTTAGTTATCATATTCTATTCCATAAAAAATCTAGACATTGGTTCTCAAGTTAAGGGCATGTACTTTATGAATCATCATTAAGATGATAAGGCACTCACAAGTTGTCTAGAAGACCAAATTTAACCAGTCAAGATAAAATAGTCTCCAAATAAAATTAAATGACCTTTAATGTTTATAAAACCTCATTAAATTTTTTTAATACACTATTTATATTATTACCATGAAATTTTTCTATACTTGCATCTATACAGATTTAAGTAAAATTATACTTCTGTGAGATTTTGAGCCTAAAATAGGGTATTGAAGACCATGAATAGATGAAAACTATTAGGAGAGGTAATTTTGGATTTATTAAACCTATAAAACCCCAAAAAAAGTAAAAGATACCTAGAAATTACACCTATATGTCTAATTTTTCAAGGTAGTCCAAAACAAGCTTGAGAAAGGGTTAGTTTTTGGCCATTTCTTAGTTTGCCTACTTACACAAGGTTAAAGAATCCCAAAATTGATATGGATGATGTTTATATCATGGTTAAATTTAATCAATTTTTTTTTTTAATTTCTGATATGTGTGGGAGACCATTTCATCAAAAACTTGGTTTTTAGGCAAGGAGGCCTAACTGAAGAGAGAAAATGGGCTAAAAAAGACACTTCCACTCAAAATTAGGTCCTAAAAATTGGCATGGAGATGTAAGAGAATACTAGGTCCTAAAATATGACTTCATTTATTGAATGTACTTAATAAATTATTCCACACAATGAGGTTTACATAATTTGAGGGCTACAAGGAATTGAGAGAAAAATAAGGTAAATGTGCAAAATCAGATCTCTTGAACTATTTGATGGCTCCAAGTGGATTATTTCAAGTCTAGTATCATGTTGATAGGCCATACATGGAGGTATAATGTTTTATAAATACAAATCCATTTTTCTCACCTTTTATGCCATGATGTAAAAGGAGTAGCTCAAGTTTTCAAACCACAAAATCAATGTATAGAAGCTATTCAAAAGGATTTATCACTATTTATCCTTGTATCCCATTCCAATTAAATTAATAAAAGGTTATAGGTTTGTTATAATAAGCATTCAAATTATTTAAAGAGTATCAACAACCTTGAAGATACCTTTTCTTCTCCTACACCAAGTTAAGGAGACAAAGTCAAAGAGGCTTCAAGGATGCTTCCAACATCCCAAGTAATGTGAAAATACATCATAAATGGGCAAGGATAATTATTCAATGGAGTTTTTTAAAGACTTTATCAATAAATGAAGGCCTATTTTTAAGGAGAAGACTTCTTCATCAATAATATAAGTGTATAAAAGAAAGGATATAGGCACATGAATGGTTCACACCTAAATAAACATGCCTAAGACTTATTCAATCCCTCCAAAAAATCTTATATCTATTCCCTACACCATTTTCCAAGAGAGGAGGAAGAGATAATTGATGCAGGAACATCAAGCTAGGAAACAACATTTTTGAGTTATTTTCAATAACTAGTCAAATTTGGTCAATTTTGAGTGTCAAAGTGTGTGATGAACCTTCTAAGTTCCATTTTTGTCTTTGGAGTCAATTTGGAGTCATCAAGGTGTGTTGTATATCATCTAGGAGCTTTCACTCCATAACTAGGAATTTAAAAATTCAAATATTTTAAAAGAGCCTATAAGAGTATAAACAAGGTCTAAGGTGGTTATATGAGGAAATATGGGTTCAATATATCTAATAATAATATTTAAAAGGTGTTTTAAGGTACATAAGTCTAAGACATTAAATTATAGGTCATATTCTAGTCTTGTAATCATAAGCCTCACATTGAAGTTACAATGCAAGGAGGTTGTGTCTTGTACCCACCTTAATTAACATTGGAGTTGGTTTAATAGGTAGTTTTACATCATTATTGTGGGAGGATAATGAGAGAGAGGACGAGAATCTAAAAATGAATGTATTTAAAAACTCTTCATAGAAGATGATAAGTTCAAGTTTTGGATTGCAATGTAATGTTGTTTTCTTAAAATTAATAAATAAACATGGTTTTGTGGTATTTAACTCTCCTTGGATAGTTACATGATTTTTTTGAAATATATAATTTAATTTTGAAACCCTTGATATAGTATACAGTCTTCTTAGGTGTATTGTTACAAGCTGAACCAATGTATACAGGTTACAGTTGTGAAAGATCATGGTTTGAAGGAACAATATCCCATTTTTTCATATGTATGATCATTTTTAATGCAATTTTTTTAATTAAAAAACCTAAAACCTTGAGAACAAGTCTTTGTAGGATCATGTGTAGAGGTTGATAACTACGTTTCAATTTTGTGTTTATGCTTTGAAAGTCCAAGAGGCATATAAAGAGTGAGATTGTTCATTGATGTGAAGAGAGTGTCAATATTAATTAGAGATTAGTATTAATTTTTTTAAATTTGAGATTATTGTTTCTTTATGTGCTTTAAATAGGCCTAGGGTATAAGTCAACAGACTGTGCAAATGTTTTGTTGACATAACATAGTCAAGAAACAAGTTGAAAGAATGATTAATGAATGGTAAGTTGTTTATGATGGTATGAATATAGTTTTAGAGAGCTAAAGTGGTGTAAATAACCTTATATAAATGTTTAAAAACCATTAGGTTCATATAAATGGGTTGATAACCTTGTAATTACTTACACAAGCAGACTATGTCAAAACAAGATTATCGAACTCATGATTTAAACATGATCAAGAGTATTCCAAGAAACATTGAGCCATAGAAATGTTGTAAATAATTTTTTTATATAATATCCTAATCTCATATAAGATAAAACCTTGTTTTGGAAACCTAAGGTAATAAGCATCAAACCTTAGTTTTGTGTAGGCATAATTATGATATAAAACCCTATCATTTCATGTATAGAGAGTGATTAGGAATTTACCAAGATTATATAAAAATTTATAAAGATGTTAATATGTTATTAAATCCTAAAAAAAATCATTTCAAGTTTTTAAAACCTCTCAAGATCAAAAAAGAGTATTTTGAGCCCTCTCAACCCTGTCACAGTCTGAGAACCCTAGTTTAGGGTTAATAAATACAAAATGTGCAATGACTTTCATTTTAACCTTGTAAAACTAAAAAAATTGTATTTTGGTTTATATTACCATGTTTAATAATATTATATATGTCTTATTATGGTACAATCAATAGCCATATATATTTTGACTATTGTGTTGTGAGACAAGGCTAATTAGGCATAAAAGAGGATAATTAAAGAGCAGAGGAAGCTATAAAGTGGTGAAAATGAATTAGTGATGTCCTATAACTTTATGGAGATTATATTTATGATAAATTTGGTCTTTATATGTGATTATTTTCTCAAAATCAGATCCTTACAAATTTTTACAATCTAAACTAGCCACAAAAAGGCTACAAGCCTTAAGAGAATATTGTGACCTTGAGGTATGGAGTTGGTTGGTAAAGTGTGATCTAGGAGTTTTAGGAGGTTTATTTAGATATAATATTATAATTTAAGACTATTCATGAATAATTATTTAGTCCCGACAACCTATGTCAATTTTTTGGTCCTTGAGACCTAAGAGGTGTGCCTAGTGGAGAATTAGAGGAAGAGTTAATTGCTAAAGGGAGAATAGAATTATGAAGTGATTATAAGAGTTAATGTGAATGGAATTAAATATTTATAATTATATTAATAAGTATCTCTAAATTTTATAATAACTATTACTAAAGGAACCGAGATAAAGATTAGATTGGAGATGGAACCTTGAAGTCAAAACAAAGAATCAAGTGAGATCTTTGACAAGACTAGAACTAGTTAAAGATATTTTGGAGACTTTCCCCCTTAAATATGAATCATTTGGTATAAAATTAGGGTAATCTCTTGGTTTTTATTTTTATTTGTTCAAGTTTTTTGATTTGAGATAAACAAGATATGTTATGAGGTATGCATGAGATAACCTTGGAAGGTATTATGGGAGAAGAAAGTTGTAGGTTTGATCTATTGAGGTGAAAATAGAGGAGTATCTGATTGATAAATATAATATTATACTTCCCCAGTGTCAAATGATAAGGACTATAAGATAATCAAGAGAAGACTAGATAAGATAGATATAAAAGAGAGCCTTGGATCTCAAAGAGAGAAAGAAAATAGTAAAGACTCTAAGAGAGAGTAAATAAAGATAAGGAGATGTCCTCGATAGAGGACTAAAATAATAAGAAAGGCCCAATATATGTCTAAGAGGAAATGTTGATAAGATTGCTAAGATGAAGGTTTAGATAGGCCTAGAAATAAATTAAGATGACAGAAGATGAAAGTAGAGAGATAAGTAGAAGACATGAGAAGAGAATTGGGGTAGAGTATTGAGAAGATAAAGCTCATGGTTAATCTCTTGAAAGAACAAAGAATCAAATTAATTTGTTGTAATGTGAGAAGAAAGGTGAAGTGGCCACTAGATTCACTTGTGAAAGATATAAGGCACAAGATGAGTGTCTTGATAGATGAGAAGTTGGAAGAGAATGAAACCCATAGAGGCATGGGGGATGAGATGTTTCCAAGTGAGCAACAAGACAAAGAGATTGAGAAGAGGGTTTTCATTGAGGAGAATAATAAGGAGAGATAAGTGCCAAGAAGGTCACATGAGAGTGAAGACAAGAAGAAGATATGGAGGATGTCTATGTAAAAGACATTCAAAGAGACTATATGGTCTCTTGTTTTATATTCTAACATTACTTTCAAGTTTGTGTATGTAGGTATGAAGAAAGAACTAGTGAAGACCAAGCATAAGACCTCAATGTTGGTGAAGGATGGGACAAAAATATCACCCATCAAGTTGAAAGATGATGAAAAATAAATGGAACCTCTTGTAGAAGACAAAGTGAATAAATTTGAAGGCATTCCGCATGTTGAAGATGAGTTAGAAGAGGAATATAATGATGCATTGCCAAGTCTAGCACCTAACACAAGAGAAGAAGCATGCAAAGAATACAATATAGATGACCATGTAGACAAGTAGTGAAAACATGAAGACATGAATGAATAACTAAGCTCACAATAATCATATTTAGAGGTAAATGAGTATTTTAGTATTGAATATGATTGTATACATGAAGAAGAAAAGGCTAATATGCATATTGGAAGGAAGAAGGACAAATTGTAGGCCTCAAAAAGAGAAAAAAAGGAATG